>JABXWE010009388.1:0-42201 GCA_014611495.1 Limonius californicus | reverse complement strand
CCGTTGTGGTCAAGGTGGCCGTTGTGGTCAAGAGGTTAGATGGCCGTTGTGGTCGAGGTGGCTGTTGTGGTCAAAAGGAGAGGTGGCCGTTGTGGCTACGGTGGCCGTTGTGGCCACGACCACAACGGCCCAACTTCCGGGTGGCCGTTGTGACCGGTGGCCGTTGTGGTCTGCTCCCAAAATATTAATGTAAACACATATTTAATTCACACATATTAGTTGCAGTATACGTTTTAGTACATAGGCGAGGATACTGAACAGAAAGCAATTCTATTTACTCAGCCGAGCAGCTGTCCTCGCAATCACTTTTTTAATTACTAAACGCCTATAAACTAGTGTCTCTAAAAACAGCAGCTTTTAGTGATGGGTTTTAGCAACTCGTACAAGTTACTGGCACTGTGTAACCGAGCCTTTAAACGCAGGAAAACACTTTAGGTTTAGTACTCTGTTTTAGTTACTGGGCTGAGTTAATGGAATATCGTGTGAATTCCACCAATCTGCAAAATGATTGCTGTTAGTTACTCGTACGAGTTACTAGCATCGTGTAACCGAGCCTTTAAAATCAATGTCATACCAGTAACAAAACGCAAAATTTCAGTAGCAATTTTGTAATAATAGTAAATTGTAAGAAATAATTTAATTTTTATCTAATCTATGTTTCTACTGTTCAAATGGTAAATGAAAAAAATTAAAGCTAAGCTATATTCTCCAGTACGGCAAAAAAATTTAATCCTGTTTGTCTTTGGGACAAACCCCTATGTTTTTGATCAAACAGTTGGCCATGATAACCTTACAGAAATTGCTTGTAGATGTTTGTGGCGTTGTAAATTATAAATTAATCTAAAATGCGCAAATACTATTGCATAAGCGACCTTGAAGCTTTTTTTATTTTTCCATACAATTCATACAGTTTTCCTGATTTATCGATTATTCCATTTGAGAAGACTTGGAATCTTTTTACAATATATTAAACTGTGTGGTTTCATTACTATCATTTTATATTATGTAACAGATGCTTCTGATACGAATAAAGAATGAAAGAAAGTAACTAATTCTCTAAATAGTGTCCCATTAAATGTCTGGGTTAAACCCTAATTAGACTGGAATATATTATGCGTTTCCAATTTTTTTCAAATAATTCAAGTGCGATCAAAGTAACCAACAAATAAACGTCATCACGAACCACAATTGGTTTAAATGCCATTTTTAAAGTCAAAGCTATTTTCCATATTCAATGGAACATTCATTATGGGACCAGCAGCATTATGGAATATAACAAACAAGTTCCCATTCCCAAATGTTACACGAAAGGCAAGAAAGAATGATCTTGCTTTATATTATCTATATTTGGTGAGAAGAATATAAATAACGGTTTGTGGCCGCACATGCATTCTTGTACATTTTTTGCTCCTGTAATTAATATACGAAATGACTAGCTATTTTTCGGTGTTACATTTTATAGCTATTACGTTCACAGCATGATTACATAAAACAATATTTCTGAGAGAAGTTTAGTAAGTTATATTTTCTTTATCTCACCGATTTAAACAGTGTTGACCTTTATTTTCACTTTGTTGTCATATTTTGATATAGTTTATAAACTTTGCCTTTCAAAATCGGTGGAGTTTTTATTAATTCACTTTAGTTGCCTGTTATTTCACATAAATGCTGTCGTCCTTTTCCTGAAGAAATACCGAATCTGCTATCTTAATAAATTTCCACGTTAAAAACAATTTTACTTAATGATGTTGCCTACAACTTTAAAAATATAACTCCATGAATGTACTAAAAATATTAAATAAATTAAATAGTAGATTTAATAATTTGGGAATGGAAGATCCATTATTTAGAAACATCTGTAGAAGCTGCGCGTAAACAGGTCTGCATTTAGACTCGATCCGTGTAGTGGAACTAGATGCATGCCTAGCTACCTTACAATGTTACAAAAGATATTCATATAACATGTGTATAAAGAAATTCATCATTTTGATTTGCTATGACAAATGTATGGTCTTTCCTCTTGCGCAAGTGCTGTTTGAGAAACATTTATGAAACAAATACAGTTTGAATATAGAAATTTTTTCAAATTTATTTTTCGAAAAATCCTGGTTTTCATGGAAATCGAGAACATATTAGTATCTTTTAGAATTTAGAATAATATATTAATACATTGGTATGAGTCTCTATGCTACTGACTTTATGAAGATCCATCAAGGTTCATCAATCAGCTTCTGACATCCACTACTGGATATACGCCTCACCTATGTGTTTCCATTGATCTCTGTTTTGGGCCAGTTCCCAGTAGGGATTGTTCCTCGTAGGTCATCTGTTCAAGGGGTTGGTGGTCTTCCAATCCACCCATATGGATTACTGGCCAACAATATGAAATGAACAGCTCTAATCCATCGATGTTACTCCCAAATAAAACTATACTGCTACCACTGGTTAGGCTGCTGTAGAAGGTCTTGCGGCCACTGGCTGTTCAATTTTCTAGGAATCTCTGATTCATTGGATATTTGTTCCACCAGGTTCTTTTCATGCTCCAAGAGAGTGTAGTGGTAAGAGGTTGTTAATATTCGAATTCGTTGTCTATGTACGAGTTCCCGAGGTCTTAGTGAAGGGTTTCATTGGTAATACATCAGAGGGCATTCGTCAGTATACGAAAGGTTTTTGACGGAGACCTTCAGAAAATTTTTGTAATGAACGGTTTTGTGCACCCCTACAGTTGAATATCATTTAGCGTTTTTAGCTCTATATAAATATGCACCGTGCGTGTAATAAAATATTTAAT
Organism: Limonius californicus; assembly: GCA_014611495.1. NCBI lineage: Eukaryota > Metazoa > Arthropoda > Insecta > Coleoptera > Elateridae > Limonius > Limonius californicus. Next base: position 39,410 of record JABXWE010009388.1, on the reverse strand, counting down.
GATAAACGAATATAACAATGGCAACACAAAATAATAATAACGAAATATGCACAACTACGAGATATACCAACTATACGGTGATACAGATATAATAAGGACAAATAAAATTGGACGACTGAGATGGACAGAGCACGCTATGAGGATGGACGATGCCCAACCAACTAAATATCTGTTGATGAATAAGCCAGAGGCAAAAAGAAAAGTCGGGAGACCCAAGCGACAGTGGTCAGATGCAGTGGAAAGTAATCTAAAGAATATCGGCGTCAGAAACTAGAGCTAAAGAACATAGTAAAGCCTCTTAGCAGAGGCCAAAGCCCACCAAGGGCTGTAGCGCCAAATATGATGATGATGATGCACAACTTGGAACTACAGTACCACCGACCTCTATGTAGTAGTGCCAGTGAAAAATTCAAGGTCTTGGTATTGTTGGGATGCGTTTCCCAATCCCTCTTGCCTTTCCAACAGACGTGACATCATCTTAGAGAAAGCTGATTCCATTGTTCGTACCGCTGGGAAAATCTGGTTGCTATAGTAACGCATTCTGTAAGTCCGTGGAATTTACGGACACGGTAAAATTCTTGGAACCTACCACTTCAATTATATGTACAAATTGGCTTTAATATGGTTTTATAGAGGAGAACTTTGTCTGCAAGAGAAAAATTAGAATTTGATTATCCATGTACGGAGAAGATTATGTTGTTTGTTTTGTTTGGCTCATATACAGACAGAAATATTTTTAAAGCCCTAAGAAGGCTTCGATGCTCATGAAATTACAATAAAATATGAAACCCCAATTATAATAATTTTAAAATGTTTCTGTTTCGGCTATTTGATTTTTTTTTTAACCAGCAATGATGACATTTCCGAAGCATAATTGCAAATTAATACACACTTACCAAAAATGCTATCAACAATAATTCTCCTTAACAGAGAAAAAATTACTAACTTTCGAACTATTGTAGTCATATTTTGAAATTGAATTGATTGAATTACGAAATTTTTGGCGCTTTTAATAGAAATCCAGTTCAACTTCTATCAGCCTATTTAGACTTCGGCATCATTCAACGCCTATTTGAATGGTTGTTATTCCTAGTCAAAATATATTTCTAATGAATTTTTTTGGACCAACATATTAATATTTAGGAAGAAAAAAATACCTAATATTGAAGGAACCACATCGATAGACGAATTTTTAATTATTACTCAAAGTGGAAACTACATAACGCTAATAAATGCAAGGAGTAAATATTTACTACAAATTAATAAAAAATAGAAAGTTTATACTGCTCTCTGAAGTTTAGTTTTGGATTGACGTAGGTTCAAGTATGTTTAAGTCTGATAAACAACTACACAAAAACTGAATATAAATTAATATAAAGCTATCACAAACCGGTGTTTATTACCTGCATATAATTCACTTACAGACATAATGTTGCCTAATTCTCTATTGTTACAGATTACTAATATTTACCATTACGTGAATGTACTTACTTGTGAAGAGGCCTTAGTTGTATATTTATGTCGTAAATCTACTAACTATAATAGTAATTATTAAATTTTATTAAATTAAATTTCTTACTTAGTAATTATGTGGTTCCGAAATTTTAAAATATTAATAAATACTTACCATAGATTCTAAAATATTGCAGTGTGGTTACTCATCTCTATTTTATTTTACATCCTATGGAAATTAGAATAAATTGCGGTTGCTGTTTATAGGAATTATATAGATCCTGTCAACGTTTTTAGTATTTATTATCCTACTCTATTTTATTTTCTTGAGTCTAAAAATTTCCATACCGCAGTGGGAATTTCCGAATACCTCTGCTTACCTTCATTTAATTTTGTTAATTTTCTGTTCTATTATTTATAATTGCGGTAATATATTGTATGCAATTCGAAAACGTTAATTAAAACGATGGCCGGTAATCTGGCACATGTATCATATTTAATTGAAATCAGTACATAGATATACCTTAAAAAATAGGAAATATTATAAGTGTTAAATACAAATATTTAAATTTTATTGAAGCAAATCCTAACAATGTATTTCATAGGCATCAATTAGCAAATCGTGAATGTTGTAAGATTGTAACTAAATTCTGTATGCAAGTTTTATCAATGGGAAACCTAAAGTATCATTCAGAGTTTCAGAAGATATTCTGTGTTTAGTTTCTCACAAAACCAGTTTATATATACATGTTGCTTTGGGATTTTTATAAGAATTTATATCAGATGTTAAATTGAATGTTTACATACCAATTGTACCCTGGCAACTTTCTTGAGTTTGAGTACAATATCAAGGCCTTAAAAAGTCTCCGTGTCCGGACTTAGACTGCAGGAACTTTAAAAACGCCCACACCTTTATAAAATAAAAAAAAATAAAACATTCGCTAGGTATTGTGGAAGCCTTGAACTAGTTGATCCTGCATTCATTACTTGCAAATTGCGAAAACGGCAGACAACACATAAAATATTCATGCACCACACTCTGGTTGTAATTTATACGAGTATATTGCGTGCATTCTTTGAGGATTTAATTACAATTAAGGTAGCTCGGCAAAATACGTTTTAAATTTTCTTACTGAAATAAAAGGAAAACAGAAACCAATACCAATGAAATAACTTAAAGTTTCCTATTAAGATAAATAGCTTCCACATTAAGATAAAATCGAAACTTCATGTTACTTCGAACCTTAATTTATGTATGCGGTCTACACTTAAATTATTTATAAGCCGCATAATTACCAGTAAACGATTTTCAATAAACGTTGACTCTTAGGACTTTTTAAGCCGCTTTTAAAAATATTTTTAATAATGCCAACCACACGTTAAAAATTAAAATACCGTGGAATATAACTCATATTTCTATTTTTATTAATTACCTCAAGGATAACAGGAAGCCTTGTGATATTTTGCGCCATTTAGAATAATCACAAAATTAAATTATTCCCTATGGTTTTTATATAAATATTTTAACCGGCTCGAACCGTTTTCCTTGTTTCACAATGTAAACGTTTGCCTAAATTATTTCTTTATGTCTTTAACAGGGAGGTCATGACGAACCACTTCAAAAGAGTAAAGACTACCGATTCTGACGAGGAGGAGTTCAAGCCCAGGGAAAAATGGAGGATCTGGAGGAATGTCCTGATATTAGGATTCGCGTTTATGATCCATTTTACGGCATTTTGGGGCGCTTCGAATCTACAAAGCTCTGTGAATGCTGATGAAGCCTTGGGAACGTTCACGTTGGCTGCCATTTACGGATCTTTGATTCTGTCGAATATTTTTCTACCAACTATTGTTATCAAGTGAGTATAGCTGGTTTACCTTGCAGTTATGATTAATATTATTTGGTAGGGAGTGTGGACGTTGTGGACCGGATTCGTGCTTAGGTCACGTTGAAAACAAAACAGTTGTCATGACATACGAAAATTGCAACCAAGATCAAAATATTATGGTAACAATATTCCAGAATGAAACCGTCCCAACCTTATTTGTACAAAACTTAAATAAGTTCAATATTTTTTTGGGTTTATAGGTTTCATTTAAAAAGGGTTTCAGAAGCCTAAGAATATTATAGAAAATCCCTAGTTATGTTTGGATTAAGACTTTCAGCCACAGTAAAAAGTGATAACAATCTACTGTTTATATTCCAGCATCTTCAAATTTTATTTAAATTACCATTTTGCATCGGTATGGGCGTTATTATTTAACTAGTCATATGGGAAATGAATATCCACAAATTTTGCAAACTCTAGATGGAAATTGAATATTCGGAGACGAGACGACTAAAATGAACATTTGTTATGTCTGCTAGAAAGTCTTTCTCGGAATTCTTGTTGAAAACAAGATAATCGGTAAAATGCACTTTGGGTAAAATCAAATTCTGCGTCTTTATAGAAAAATTATAAACAAATTACCACAAGATTACTCATTCTGTAACTGGTAGTGTTTTTTCCAATGCATGCTGTTTAAAGGGGATTTTTTAAAAGTTTCAGTTGTATAATAATTATAATTTCAGACAATTGTATTAAATAAATGAAAAACCGTATTATCCCTGTAGATAAAAAATTATAGAATCATTAAATAAATAATAAATCGTGTTTTGCACACCAAATTTTGCTCGCGCGTTAAGTTTTACCGCTAGGCTACTACGACAAGCTCAGCTGATGCCGCTAGAACATTCTTACATCGAAATAGTATGAATCTTCAATATTACTAAATAATTAGGAACTATAGAAAAATATTACAGTTCAATTTAAATTTATGACCTGTAGAAAACAACTTAATTACGATAAACACATGCAGAAAAAAATAGCAGCAGACCATAGCTGTAAGAATTTTTTACGCGGGTGCTGTAATCTGTAACGCCTGCAATTCATAAATGATTTTCGAATCTTTAATATGATGGTATTGGGAGATTATATATTAATGCTTTATTATAATATATTACATAGTCTAATTCTGTATGATCAGCTGGAAGAACGCTCCTGGTCATATAGTAAATCTAGAAAACAATTACGTTTAATATTAATATAATAAATTTAAGCGTACCGATGAACAATTAAATTACCTACGAAGATGATTTAATAAATGCGTGCTTTGGAGTCCATGTTAAGCTGTAGGTACTCTATGTCTGTCGCACATTCAAGCACACTACATTGGTGTAGGAACAAAAGATCGATACGTCTCGTAAGAGACAAAGCTCTCAAAAAAAAGAACGAAATGCTTTATTGTTTATCTTACGTATTTTGCATGACAATCAACTAAGTGTTAAATAACATCATTATAATTCTCCCTTTTCTGCAAAATAATTATGAGTGTTCTGTGCACTATAACCTCAATTCTTTATTTTCAAACCAAAATGCCAATACAGATCATATTTTGATGATTATGAAAAAATTATTTACGCCGAATCTAAATAAATGTAAAGTTTTCCAATCCTGTTATTTTATCTGATGCTTCACAACTTAACTAATTTAAATTTTACGGTAGAATTACTTTATACGGAATTTCGACATAACTGTTGGCCAACACTGCGAGGCTTCCTTAAATTTCTATGAAAATTCTTAAATTTCATGTCCCAAGAAAATTAGTGAACAGTAATGGTAAATTAAATTCTTTAAATGCAGGGATTTTTAAAGCTATTTTCCACCTCACCGCTTCTCGATTGTAGAATACTGTCTTCAGATTTTGACGACAAATATTTATTTCTGTCATAATGTTGCTTATTTTTGTTATCTAATTTTCGTTTAATTTCCAGATGGTTTGGCTGCAAATGGACGATAGCTCTCTCGTTTATAACATACATGCCATTCATCGCGTCCCAGTTTTATCCACGATTTTACACGATGATCCCGTCAGGGCTCTTTGTTGGGTTTGGAGGAGGACCCCTCTGGTGCGCCAAATGTACCTTTCTCTCCGTTATAGCTGAAGCGTATTCCCAAATTACCGGAGCATCAGCAGACATAATCGTAACCCGATTCTTTGGAGTCTTCTTTATGTTCTACCAATTTTCACAAGTTTGGGGAAATCTTATAAGCTCAGCAGGCAAGTGCAATGTAATTCTGTAACACAATATTTAGTTGTAACGGAACAGTGGAAGTGTATTTGGCAATTTAACCAGTTCTAAAGATACTAAAAGAAAATTTAAATCTGATATTATAATTAGGAAAGTGGAAATCAAGCGTTTATCATATAATATTTTATTCAGTTAATTTTATTGATGTAATTCTGAATAGTAGCATTTCAGAAGTTGCTAAAACAAGTTGTAAATTTTACTTCTGTATAGACTTACAGCGTATATAACACATAATCAATAATCCTGATAAATGGATTCATTCCCGTCTCTTCCGGGTACAAACTCAACTAAACCGGAACTTCCACATTACGCTATTTCTATATTTCCAGTGCTATCATCCGGAAACATCAAGGTAGTAGAGTTGCAAGACAACTTTACATTCCTCTCAAACGTGTCTACAGCGGAAGCGCCTTGGTCAATGAATGCCAGTATCCTTTCTGAAGATGTTCGGGATATATGCGGTGCCAACTTTTGTCCAGGAAATGCAGCACAATCCAATCCAAATTTAGATCCGCCTCCGCTTCACAAAATCCAACTCATTGCGGGGATTTACCTAGCCTGTATGGTCATTGCCTGTCTCGCAGTGATCTTTGGAGTTGATTCACTTGACAGGTATTTTGCAGTAGTTTTAGTACATCCCTACTATTTTATAGTCCAATAAATAGAAGCAATTATTTTGATTTATATGTTGAAGGAAGAATATCGTTTCTTGCTACTTCAAATAAAATAGTTACACATAATTTATTACCTTCAAATATCAAAATTGTTTTGCACGTAAACCCAGTTAGAAACTAAACTCTTCGAAAGCTTAAACTTATGAAAAGTAAATATAAAGTTTTAAAAGAAATATTGGAAAGCCAAGTTATTAAACATGCTAATGTATTCCGCACTTTTTCAGATACAAAAAAGATCGTAAAGGAAGTGCACACGGTTTATCTGGATTAAAACTTCTCGCGGTTACCCTTAGGCAGCTCTTTAATCCCTACCAGATATTAATCCTTCCAATTACCATGTTTATCGGAGCCGAGCAAGCTTTTATGGCTGCTGACTACAACGCAGTAAGTGCTGAATTCTGACTGCTCTAATCACTTTCTGCTTACTAAAAAGATTTTTTTCTTTTAATTTAGTCCTTTGTATCCTGCGGCTGGGGCATCAGCAATATAGGTTTCGTAATGATCTGCTTCGGTGTGATCAACGCGTTTGCAGCGATTTTCGTCGGTGGCGTAACCAAGAAAACAGGTCGACCCCCCATGATTGCTTTTGCATTTGTGTTACACATTGCCCTTCTAATTACTCTGCTAATCTGGAAACCGCATCCTGGAAACAAGATGATGTTCTTTCTTATGGCTGGTCTCTGGGGCTTGTCCGATGCCATTTGGCTCGTGCAAATAAATTGTAAGTATAACTCATTGGGAGTAATTTTGCAAGAATACCTTAATAATATAATACAATTAAATCCGTTGGAGTAATTCAAGTTGAAATAGAAAACTTTTAAAGCTGCATTCCACAGAAAAATGGAAGCTCTATAAAGAAGAGCGCTTTAGAACATATTTGCCTAATGGGTATCATTATAAAAACAAACGTACATTAACGACATAATCTTCGCATTCATATTTATAAGATATCATTAAATTAGACAGTCAAATGAGCGCGCATTAGGGTTTTAATAAATTTAAGCTTTATATACAAGAATGTCACTTGAATTGGTTATACAATTACACTTCTAGCATTTTAAAACAGATTTCACACACAAGCTTGTTGTAATACAAATATGCGTCATTGCAAACGTAATTTATTTATTCATTTTTTGTAATTCACATACGGTTTGGACTTTCGAAATGGGAATTTCCGCTAGCTTGCACATTTACTTACCTTAATTGAGTGGGAATCTGTGACGCATACTAAGTTTGTTTGACAATCTACTTTTTCCCAAGCCATGTCTTATGTTATCATAAAACAAAACTACGGATAAAATGTACATACATATAGTTTGCTGGTTCAGATAATCCTAATACATTAGCGATTTTCCTTGGAATTCTTCCGATTGCATTCACTCCAACAGGCTACTGGATACATTTACCTCCCCTCTAGGTAAGAAAATCGACTGTACTTGGTCTGACTGGCACGCAAATTCTTATATTTTCGAAATATATCCAAACAACTTATTCCTTGAATATTTCCTTTTGTTGTGGCAAATTCCCGCGTAATTTTAGTTTTTGAATTCGGCACCGTGATCCTGATAAATTCTCCTTCGCCGTGAACGTTTTGTATCATCAAATCTGCGATCTCCTCGCATCGATAAGCACCAAAAACTCCAAATATCAAAACGATCTGAAAGCATAATAAGTTTAACATTGGTTTTTTATTATTTAAGCACCAATTTACCTTCATAAACAAGAAATCCTTATCATTCATTTTCTGAAGAAACTGATGTATCTCTTCTTTGCGAAAATACACGATTTTTTAAGTCGGTATCCTTCTGCTTTCCTCTTCAAGAAAGCGACAACCTGATGATATTGACTAATATCAATCTTTCTCTTAATCACCACCAACGTCCACAACGTTGAATACCGGCACCATAAGGAGAATGGTTTTAGCATCACGAATTTTCTTGACTTCCATCCATTCTTTAAAATATTTGTGCGCTATCTCGTAACGCGCTTTAGATTTGGCAGGAATTAATGTATCTATAGGAGATTGAGCAGCCAATTCTATATCAGAAGGCGAACTTTACTCACTCATTTTTACACTTACACTGCAACTTGCTTTCACTGGAACGCTTGCAAGAAAAGTGAACAACTTCATAACTACGGTTATTAGACTAGTCACCCTATTATTCTTTCATAAACGCAATTCTAAAAATTTAATTACAAACACAAAAATATTTGTATTAAATTAATTATGAAAGTAGACAAAACGTTGTACAATATTTGTATCGTAATGTGTCTTTACGATACTTCATAGATTATTCAACTCGCCTTCGCCTCGTTGGACAATTTTTCCATCGCGTATCGTAAAATTCTACATTACGATACATAAATCGTAAATAACTATTTTGTGCTTCATAAGTATTTCAACATTTTACATGTCATTTACAGAAGCATTTTATATTGTAAACATTTGTAGTTGCTTGGGCAACAGCACACTGGATCTTGGTTTCTGACTTGGCTCAGGTGTTCTATTCCAAAACTTCTAATAGCGAAAAATTAATGAGCTCAATTTGCTCATTGATTAAAGGTGTATTTGTGAATTTGAAATGCCTCGAGTATATCCAATTTACGTTTACCAACACGGAAATGTAGTAGTTAGATTTTTTGGGAAGTTTGTATTTGTATGAGCGTTCTTTGTATCTGGTATCACAATTTCTAATTGTTTGGCCTATGTACAGACAATTACACTGTGAACAGTTTAATTTGTAAATGCCTGATTCTAACAAATCTTTAGTTGTATCTATTTTGCGTTGAATAAGGTTTCGAATCTGTGTTTTGTTGTTCTATAAATTACTTTAAGTGTACTTGTTTTGATTATCATTTTAGCAATTTTCACCGATATATCACCGAAATATGGAAGTGAAATATTTTTAACATTTTCAGAGTGGTCTTTCGAATATATTCTTTGAATTGCTAATTTATAATCTTTCTTTTTGGTTAGTGTGTCTATCAGTTTTGTGTGGTACCCATTATTGCGTGCAATTTGTTTAATAATCAAAATCTGTTTGGTGTAATCAGTGATACTTGGGGGGAACTATTAAAGTCCTATGTATCAATGACCTAGAGGCTGCTAATTTATGTGTTTTAGGGTGACATGAATCCTGTGGTATTGTGCTATCTGTTTGTGTAGGTTTTCTATAAATAGAGTATTCCAATTTGTCTATAAAATTAATTTTTATTAAAAGCCATGTAAACAGCAAACAAACATAACAATTTAATGCTTACGTCAATTGAAGAAAAAATTACAACAAACAATCTTGTTTCTGTCAGTGCAGATAAAGGTAATATTTTAGTTATTTTACAGAAAGTTAATAATTTTAAATCGACTTCAAATTTAGAAACCTTAAATAAAGATCCCACGAAAAAATATCACAACAAGCTATAACAAACATTAAATAACTGTAAGGCTACCTTAACAGATTAGGAGAAAAGAAAAATAACACATCCAAACACACAACTACCTAAGCTATACGGTTTAATAAAAATATATAAACCCCAAATGCCTATTAGACTGGTAGTCTCATACATAAACCCATTCAACTACAAGTTATCAAACACATTAAATAATATATTCAGGTACAAGTTATGCAGTTTAAGTTTACCAGGAATCTCGATGGGGCAGTGCAATCAAGCGCTGTCAGTCGAGGTCTCAATGAAATGCGGCCGATCGGCCGGGTGTTCAAACCCCGGCTGATGCGACCGTATTTCACTTAGTTAAGTTTAGGGTGCATATTGCATGAATGGATAGTATATAAGGGACGTCCTCAACCCCCTGAAATAATGTGAAAGGGGTTCGAGGGAGGTCGGTAGTGTATAAATGAGGAAAACAAAATAAAAATTTACCATCACAATGCAAACTAGTTAGTTTCGATGTCACTAATATGTTCAAGAAGGTATTCCTCTGTTAAATAATATTTTTATTAAGAAAAATGTTGATTTAATAAACGATATGAGTACATTTAATTATTCAAACTTTACATTAATCAAAATTATTTTACTTAAAATACTCAAATGTATTTTGAGAAAGACGATTTACCTATGGGAAGTCCAATTTTACCACTTTTAGCTAATATATTTATGGAACATTTCAAACAGACATAAACTTTACATTCGAAACAGAACAAAACAGATGTATTAATTATTTAGACTTAAACATAAAAATTAATTCTATACACAAACTCGAATACTCTATTTATAGAAAACCTACACAATACCACAGGACTCATTGTACCGTAAAGTACATAAATTAGTAGCCTGTTGGTCATTGACCCACATACAACTAACAGTTCCCCTAAGTAACAGTGATTACAACAAAGAGATTTCCATTATTAAACAAATTGCACACAGTAACGGATACAACACACAGCTGATAAACAGATTAACCAAAAAGAAATATTATAAATTAGCAGTTTAAAAAGTATATTTAAACGACCACTCTGAAAATGTTAAATATATTTCACTTCCATATTTCGGTTATTACCGGAGAAAATTGCTAAAATTATAATCGAAACACGTACTTTTAAATTAATTTATAAAACATCAGAAAACTCTTTCAAAACCTTATTCAACGCGAAAGATAGAACTACCGATTTGTTAAAATTAATTATTTACAAATTAAACTGTTCACAGTGTAATTATGTGTGCATAGGTCAAACAATTAGAAATTTTGATACCAGATACAAAGAACACATACGTTCATACAAATACCAACACCCAGAAAAATCTAACTACGCTAAACACTAGAACACAATCATGGATTGATATCAAATAATATAATAACATTTTTACACTTCTGTGATGATAAACGTGGATTTCAACGAAATAAAGCAAGAAACAATTGACAAATATTCGTTTGTTCTTTTATACAGAGAAGCATACAGAATTTTGGATCCGCAAACGAATACCAAGCACAATCTAATTCTCTTTGCGGTATTAGATATGTGAAAAGTATTTTCTCATGCCTTCGATTAATTCAACTTAATATAAGAAAAATTAAAATTCAATAAAATAGTAAATGAAATTATTAAAAAATTAAATATTGTGATCCGATTAATCTTGATTATACTTTACCAGTAGAAATATTTTCTAACAACCTCTTGGTGATTCACTGTGGAAATGGAATTCCAATATTATGATTAAAATTCTAAAGTATGCAAATTTAATCATGCCGTTGGCTGCTGTAAATAGTTACATTTGTAATTTTGCTTCTGTTTAAATACTACCGATACAATTCCCTATACCTCTGTCTTTCCAGCTGCCAAATTATTAATTAGAATTTAACTGTGAGTAACGGAGTGACTAATGCATTAATTAAAGAATCATTTCAGTAAATCAACGTTGGAAAATTAAATATCACAAAAAAACTCACTTATCAATAGCTAAATTATTTATAATTCCATAATATTTTTCGTTTACTAGAATCTAGTAAGTCTTAACATTGATTGATACACAATCAACTAAAGCTGTATATGTTCTTCTCTTCTGCTACATGATACCAAGGATTTGTATCAAGGAAACTATCAAAGTACATTTGATACTATAACTTACAATTAATTGGAAGCAATCTTCATTAATGAATGGCAGAAGCTATCTATTACTTCACTGGAATGGCTATTCTATTTTCCTTGATTTTGATCTACGTTACAGTGTCCGCCTTAGGGTTTGAAAACTAATCAATAGATATGAGGATCGTTAATCCCATTTTATAGCTATGGGAGTGTCATTGCGTCATTGTAATTTTTTGTCTGCCGTTAACTACTATTTTCGAGTCTTCAAGTTGTCCGGGTCGTACGTGTATTCTAAAAATCTAAACAACTCTTTTATTGAAAAATAACTGTAACTTGCAAACGCAAATACAATACAACTATATTGTTTCAATTTGATATTACATAATCTGCTCCCTTGTCTGCTGTTATTAACTTTTGTGTTGGTGCATAGAGCACTTTCAGACCTTGATGGAACAAGGTTTGAAAGTATTCTGGCATGAAGTAGCGGAATTTAGAATTGACTCGAGCCTCAAATTCTGCGCTTGTTCCTGCTTGCCACCCATTCTCGTAGACTTTTTGATTTAGCTAGCACTAAAATCGTTGAATAGGTCGTAATTGGGGGACATTTGATACATTTTGAGCCTTCGAAATGTATCGTAATCCATACTTCTTAAAAAACAGCTGTCGTTGGCCTAATTAGAACTCACCATGTCTGGCAAAAATACGTACTGATCGTCGGTGTGGCCTTTCTTCAAGAAGGGTATCAGTTGTTCCTCTATGCACTCTTTAATGTACATCTCTTGATTGAGGCAAAGGCAGGAAAGAGCAATATAAGATCAAGATCAGCCTTTCCGACTGATTGCCAACCATACAAGAAGTTTTGCCGGAAACACAAAATGTCAAATTTTCTATAACACAACGTGCTACGTTAATCCTATGCAAGTAAAAAAATTATCCGTTTAATATTCTCTCCTCTAAACCTTTGGCCATCCACTCTTGACCGTAAGCTTGGTCCTTTTCTTTCCATGCCTTGCTGTTTTGCTGGTTTTGTATCCAGTTTCTACCAGCTATTTTCCTAACATCGTCTATCCATCTTATGGGTGGTCTTCCTACGCTTCTCTTTGTGTACCTCGGTCTCCATTTGACTAGTCTTAACGTCCAGTGTTATATCTCCTACCTGGCAATGGCATTTACGCTTGGCTACTCGACGCATGATGGTCGAATGAAGGTCATTGTTTCCACCCCATATATTTCATAGGTAGTATGCAAATTTCTTAGACCTTCCTTTTTAGATTGTTGGGTATATCTGTAGTTTTGGATATGTTTCAAATTGTCAAAAGCTACTCTTCTTCTTCTGCCGTCTCCTCTTAGAAGGTCGGCTATCATTATGGCTGTTTGTATTCTCGACGTTGCTGCTCTGAACAATTCAATGGATCTGCAATTATATCACTGTCTCGCGTTGCTCAACCAGGAGATGCGTCTTCTTCCTCTATTTCTTCTACCTTGTATTTTTCCTTGTATGATATTTTGTAAGATTTCATATCTCTCTGCTCGCATCACATGACGTAGATACTGCAATTTCCTTATCTTAATTGTGTTTAATACTTCTTTTTCCTCCGCCATTCTTCTGACTACTTCATCATTCGTTACTCTGTCCAGCCAGCTTATTTTCAACATTCTTCGTTATGTCCACATCTTAAATGCTTCTAACTGATCACTGATGTTTTTTATCATCGTCCAAGTTTCCATTCCATGAAAAAGCTACTCATGCTACTTCTGCTTATTTCCAAGGTTGGTTTTATTTCCCCAGCTTCACCATGTGTCCTAACTAAACATACTCTGCCGCCTTTTTTATCATCTCACTGTTTAACGTAAAGCGATTGTGACCTAGGTCTGACTTTTCTTGATGCATTGTTTAATTATTGGATCATACTTCATAGCACACCTATATGACTACTGATTAGGACAATGTTGTCCGTGATACGCAAATTATTGAGGAACGTTCCAACGATACGCATACTCGCATTTTCCTAGTCGAGTTCTTTAATGACTTTTTCTAAGGCAAACGTGAACTACTTAGGTGATATTATGTTGCCCTGGAGAACTCTTATTATTTGCATTTCGTATGTTCCCAGATCTGCGTCTATTTTTTTAAAATTAATTTTCTTTGAATGCTTCTCTGTCATGCATGTCTGGCACATTTTAAAGTACCACAGACGTAGAGGACCTACAGCTTAACGTAGGCTCCGAACCACGAGAAGTGTAAACACCACTTTTTCTCCAAAGAAGATTTACTAGGCAGAATACCACGTTGGTTTGCCATTGCCTTGCGGGAAAAATAGCTGTTAAAAATCAAACGTTCCGAGAATGGGACCTGAACCCCAGATCTTCAGCGTAAAAGTTTACCTCGCTGACCTCTAACTCACAATCGCCTCAATTTGAATATTAAGACTATAATAGCCCTTCCAGTATTTTGTCATGGTTTCTTTCTCTCATACTTTTCTATGTAATACCTTAACTCCAATTTCTACACTTAGTTTGCCTTAGGGTTTTATAATTTGTTGTCTACTTTATGAGATTATCTACTTCTTCATATGGTATGCCTTCATCCGTGATACCTTGCTTTATGGTTTCTCCCTATATTGCACATTTGGAAATTTGAGTGTAAATGATAACTATGAACACCTAGGAAACTAAATTTACTTGGTTATAGTAAATTATACACACGGTATATGTATGTATCCCTATACGGGATAATTAAGTAGCAATAGAAACCGCTAGGAAATCTTTTATAGTAAACCCACATGAAATCGTTGTGCTAATGCAACATTGTTACAATTTATTCGTTTCCTACTTACTCAAACATTTTTAAATTACCGATTGTTTTTCTTTTTCAGCTCTGAGCGGAATATTATTTCCCGGAAAAGAAGAAGCGGCTTACAGCAACTTCCGTTTGTGGGAATCAACCGGATCTGTAATAACGTACGCTTACAGCCCCTACCTCTGCACCAGCATAAAAATCTACTTATTAATAGGACTCTTACTGATAGGAGTTTGTGGGTATACAGCGGTGGAAATAATGGAATACAGAATTAAGAGAGATAATTTGGATACCAAGAGAGGCAACTTTAAACTGGTTAAGAACAAGACCAAAAACAAGGAAATCCCGGAATAAAAGCCAACTGCGATCCTACGTTATTAATGTTAGTAGGCTTACTAAAGCTCTGGTTAGAATCGTAAAAAGCCTCGTTAAGATTAACAGATTTACTTCCTCATATTAGCTACAAGAGCCCATTCGCAAACACAAATCGGTTTTGAATTAGCGAACAGGGATTTGTGTGAATTTGTGAAGCAAATGGTCCAGCATGTGGGGATTAATTTTAGCGGTGGATATATAAGCGGCAACGAGGAAATTATTGCGGAAGCTGCGCAACAATAATCATTTCAGCCTTAAAATTATAGCAAGTAATTATAAACTTGCTTTTATGCGTACATACAGAAGCTACAGTACAAATAATACACGAACGTCAATTTCATTCAAGTACGATTTTTTGTATTAGAAGTTGTTTTAAATTTAAATAGGTAACAGTAATTTATTTTTTAACGTTTAGGGATAATATCATTTCATCTCTTAAAATAACATCCAATTAAATTTAATTTAAAATTAGCTCTTAGTAAAGAGCCTTCCTGGTGATTTTAAATCTAGGCTATGTAATAACGCATTTAATGCGGTAATTTTAGGTAATTATTATAATTAAAATGTAAACCGAAATGCAAAGCTCATAAATGGACTTATATTAAGCCCAATTACAGTAAATGTACTCCAAAGACGACAAATAAATTAGACTATTTTCAGAGATAATTAGTGTAATTTACCCACCATGAAATCATCATCGATTTAAAATCACTCTAACCACCTTCAGGTCGATTCGCAATTTATTCAGCGTGTTTATCCGTGAACTTGGGGCCTAAATTAAAAATGAGGATCGTTACGATTTAGCCAGTTGTCTACTGCACGGAACGTTTTGAATATTGCAAGAACGGTTCGTTTGGTTCATTACCGCCGCAATCCTTTGGGACAGTGCCATACTAAAACAATTTGAGATACTGTTGCCGGGAACATTAAATGTAGGTATGTTGTTAAAATAACTTTCTGTGGCAAATAATTTGAATATAATCATTTTCTGAATTTAAACCGAAGTCTCGTCTTCATTTAAATTCTAAATTAAATGAAATGTTAATATTTAGAAATCCACGCCCAGCAAAAAAATGTGTAATTCAGTGGCCACAGCCTAAGTGATTATTGCGGTAATTGAGAAAAGTCATAATCCATAATAAGGGTCTATGACATTTCGTCGAATATCCAAAACGACAACGAGGCCCATAATTCCGACTGCTTATCGAAGACCATTTCGACGACTAAGGCCAAAACGGCGACCAGTGTTAAACGACGCCACAGAGATTGATAACTTAGCGTTGAAGACGAAAACAGCCGAAACTTGTCAAATCAGATCAAAACGCCGAAGCGAGATCATAACCAAAATACCGAATTGTCGTAAGCCGCACTCTGCGACTCCGACCATCACGTCGAAATAAGATCAGGACTGAAACGCCGACCAAACGTCCAAGCCGCTGACACAAGACAGTGACTAAAACGCCGAACTTTCGTAACCGGCACTTCATCAACAGCCTTTCCGTCCCACTGCTGGGCATCGGCCTCTTCTCTGCCACGTGTTTCTCCTCAGCGCTAAGGTAGAAATACGGGGGACCTACAGTTTAACGTGGAATCCCAACGAAGGTCCCAGAGAAGGTTTTTAGCGTTAAGATCCTACGGTTGCAAGCCGAATTGGGAAATTGTGTGTGGTGGGTTGCAGACAAGATTTTTATAAATCTGCATAGTTCTGCTTAGGTTTCGAACCCAAGCCAGAATCGACGTTTTATTCAGAAAGCGAGCGCTCTACCAACTGAGCTACCCCCACACCACACAACACAGGCACTTAGTCGACTACAACCAAAACCGCGATATACCTAACTGTGTATATTTTAATAATGTGGGTTCCAATTCAAATTGTCTGGTAGGATAGAAGAAACACATTAATACGTTTTTTGCATCAAATATCTAAAGTGACGAACTACTATTAATATGTGGAAAATATCAAATAATTCCCATATACTTAAATTACATTAATGTGTCGTTAATAAGAAATTTTCAAGTAATAATAGTACTTTATTCATTTAGCTAAGCACGTGGAAGGTAGTGTACCCGTATAAAAAAGAGAACATCACAGTATTTTGCTAAACATCTCTTCAAATATACGTTCTGACAGAACATTGTTATGTAATATTAAACTATTCTTGTACACAATAAATTATTTTGAATATTTTATAATTTTTCGTGCTAACAGGAATTTAATAATTAATTTTAGAAAATACAGAAAAATTGTCAATCGAATTACTTACAATGTATCGCAGTCTACCGCTGCGTAGCAAGTAGCTGAAGATAGCAACCGTTTTGCTGAAAATTCCCGATGACCATAGACGCACGAATAAATTACTTTGTGTTAATGTGCCTTAATAGAATAAATGTTCTACCTTGTAACGATTTCAACTGTGCTAATACGAGGGCAGCCTTTTAAGTTTATACGAAAGACCACTAGATGGCGTTATTTAGAAGTGTTACTACTATTTCCGTAAAATTTGACATTTGTTATTGTGAAAACAGTGGCAGCTTAGAAATTGACCGAGTAGTTTGTTTACAGTGAGCGTTAAAAAAAACAATTTTGTGGAAAAACGGAAATTTTACGTGAAGGATTTTGTTGGATGGTTTCACTTCAACTTTTGGTAATGAAGCACCGTCAGAAAAGACTGTTTACAATTGGGTTGCAGAATTTCGTCGTGGTCGTGCGGCCCTCGACCAAAATGGTTTGTTATTAAAAAAACAGCTACGCTGTTCGCAACAGGATTGAAGAAGATCTACGTGTGACTTAAGTGAGCATCTTTAGGCATATCGAAGACTACAGTATATTCGATTTTGAATAAACATTTAATGTGAAAAGTGAAAAAGATCTGTTCCCGATGGATTCCTCATAATTTGACCGAAGCTCAAAAAAGGCTCGTGTTAATTGGTGTAAGACAAAATATTCGACTGAGGAACTGCAAAATCCCTAAACAACATCGTAACAGGTGACGAAATTTGGATATATTCGTATGAACCAGAAACGAAGCAACAGTACACTGTTTGGGTGTTCCAAGATGAACAGAATCCCACAAAAGTTGTTCCTTCACGAAGCACTTCCAAGAAAATGATCTCTTGTTTCCTCGGTTGTACTGGACATGTACTCAACCATTCCTTTAGACGATCGAAGAACAGTTAACGCTGAATGGTATACAACAATTGGTTTGCCAGATGTCATCGACAAAACCAGGAAAAACAACCGAAAATGTCGCATCCTTCTTCATCATAATAATGCCAGCCAGTGGCTATAACTTACGAAAATTACCAACAATTGATACAGAAGTGCAATTCAACGCCAGCTACAGTTAAAAGTACACCACAGCCAATTTATACTGGTTAATTTGTTAAAACAATGCAACACTTAATTTTTTAAAGCAACTATACGAGTTGCACTGCTTAGTTGGAAGCTCCAATAAATTGTATTTATAAGAATTGAGTTTGAAAAAATAAAAGCATAATGTCGTCAAATAAATTGCTAAATTAGGTTATTACCAGTGTTATTTGCAGACTTTTGCATATAAAACCAAGGTAAAAATGTAATGCATTCTGAACACCTTGAATACGTTTCACAAATAGCCTGTATTTAGTTTCACTACTCAACAAAAATTATTCTAATTCTAATTAATACATTCCAAAAAAGGATACACCAGGAAAACTACAAATATATATTTTTTGACAACTTGGCATTTTAAAGATCAATTTTCCTACATTTACAATTACCTACAAGCTAACCTCCACACTTCTACGTATGAGAAACTGTTGGATCTTTCCCTGTCACTAGCCAGTTGTTTTTGAAGGTTATGTTTTGTAACATTTAATTACCTTTACAAGTCAAGAGGAACTCGGACACTAAAAATGAGAAGTTCGAAACACTTTCCTGTTGTTGCATACATAGTACCTACACTTCACATTGACCATTCAAAGTAGAATGAGCACTTTTCACCAAAGTATACCTGTATTTGCGTCATACCCCTAACTCAACTGATTTACCGCAAAAATATTTACAACAGAGCAGTCGTGACAATTGCAGTAGTAAAAACGAAACCTGCGCTAGAGATAAGTAATTTTTTTTCGTTTGCCGTTTGTTCGAATTACGTGCGCATTCTAATTCTGAAGTAGAAAATAAAAATTTTTTAAATTGTCAGTGTATCATTTGCAACAATATGAATTTGTAAGTTAAATGTGTTGAGATTTAAATTTGTTACTAGTTCTTTAGATGTTTTCTTATATTATGTGGGTAACAGTCTTTTTCCCTAGTTACCGTTCAGTTGTGTTTGTGTGTGCCTTTATTCTCTTGTTTGGAACTAAAAATTCATTCTTTCGTTATATATTTCAACAACATTGGTATTGTTAATAAATCATAATAAAGTGTAAGTATTATCATGTTTTAGAACATTTGAATATACAAACTAAAATTTAAAAATGTTTCTATTTTGTTTATACAGATTAGAACGTAAATGTTTGTTTTGCCGATATGTAACATATTGTAAACGCTAGTGCACGTACATGTTACGATTGCTCAAATACAAAAACAATTCTAGCCCTAGAACACGGGTCATTCGTAAATTTTACGAAGCTCGCAGAACTTCGTGGTTTTTCCCCCATTTTCGGTTTTTCTATCCAATCGGCCATCTGAGTACCTTCCAGTCTAGTATTAAGCTAGACAGTGTGCTATGCAGTCGTTCTAAATTCCGCCTTGAAAGCGATTATTTGGCAATCGGTTCGTCGTTTTTACGAAAGTCCCGTGTTTAAGTTAGTTTTTTAAATTACTGATTTTTATTTTTGTATCGTTTTCAAGTGTTTAGAAAAAGAAATTTTAGGTAAGATATTTTCATATTCTTTTTGTTTAGATATATATTTATAGTAATGGTTTTCAAGATGTCAAATCAAAAATATTTGACCCAACAACTAGAGGAGGAAGCGGCACGAATCATGCGTGGGGATGAAAGTGATCCAGAGCCATTGGAGGATAGTGGCAGTGATTGGAAAGAGGACAATTTAGAAGTTCAATCATGTGGGTCTGATAGTGAGAATGATATCGGTGGTAATTCGCATGATCCTCTCGTCCAACAAGAATATAGCCCTGTTCCCCTCATCCAACAAGAATATAGCCCTGTTCAACCTGAAGAAGAAACAGAACGTAGTTCAGATGAAGATGATATTCCTTTATCACAAGTACGTACACGCTCAAAATATGTAATAAGTTTCAAAACAAAAAGCCTAAAGGGAAAGAATGGTCACAAATGGTCAACGGAATTGCCTAAAAAATCCAAAAGAACAGCTGCTAGGAATATTATTCATTTTATATCGGGTCCTAGAAGAAATGTGAAAGACTGATCTAACCTGGATGATTATTTTTTGCATTTTTTTTTCTGACAATATATTTGATATTATTTTGCAACATACAAATGCAGAAATTGCCATACGGGCCCAAAAATACAGCGGCAACCAGAATGTTTCCCCAATGACAAAAGACGAGCTGAAAGCCTTGTTTGGTATTTTAATCCTTTCTGCAGCCAAAAAAGATAATCATTTGTCAGCAAGGCACATGTTTGATAGAAATATTTCCGGTTCGTTTTATAGATCATGTATGAATTGTGATCGTTTTACGTTCCTCCTGAATTGTCTTAGGTTTGATGCTAAGGAAACAAGACAGGAGAAAAAGGTAAATGATCCTTTTACACATATTCGAATAATTTGGAATATTTTCATTAACACGTGTAGAACATCATATAGTCCATCCTCATACGTCACAATTGATGAACACCTTTTAGCATTCCGAGGACGATGTCCTTCCATCCCAAACAAACCCGCGAAGTATGGGATAAAGATTGTTATGGTGTGCGATTCCTCAACCAAATACATGTTAGATGCTAGTCCTTACTTGGGAAAGAAAACAAAGACCAATGATTTGCCTCTAGCCGAATTTTATGTAAAAGAGTTGACTAAATCAATTTATGGCACAAATCGCAATGTTACTATGGACAATTGGTTCACATCGGTTCCTCTTGCTGACCAGTTGCTACAAGATCCCTATAAACTGACGATGATGGGAACTATTCGCAAAAATAAAAAAGAGATACCCAAGGAGTTCTTGGATGGAAAACATCGACACCCAAGTACTTCAATATTTTGTTTCGATCAAAAAAAGACATTATTATCTTACATGCCCAAGAAAAACAAATTAGTTTTGTTACTTTCAACATTGCATGAGGGAGCAGAAATCAATGAAGAAACCAGGAAGCCAGCAATAATTCATAACTATAATGAGACCAAAGCAGGTGGGGACACATTCGACCAAATGTGTTCCAATATGAGTTCGAGCAGAAAAACACGTAGATGGCCACTATGTATGTTTTATGGAATGATAAATATGGCAAGCATAAACTCTTACGCTACTTATGTTTTGTATGCGTTAAAAAAATCCCAAAAACCCATTTCAAGGTACCAATATATGATTGATATAAGCCTTTGCCTTGCAAAACCATGCATGCTGCATAGATATAACAGCCCAACTCTACGTCGAAATATCCGTCAAGATATAGCTGAAATATTGGGTTTATCAAATGAAGACGTTGTCAACATACCCCAAGAAAAGAAAAGGAAGACTTGTTCCTACTGTCCAAGTAAAAAAAGGCGTATGACAACCAATTATTGTAATGAGTGCAAAAAGCCGATTTGCGGAAAACACCGAGGAGATATTTGCACGGTATGTTGTGAAAAGTAATAAAAAAATTGTTTTATAATCTGAAAAGTCGATTCTGATAATAAAAAACATTACCATTTTCTTGTATTTTTTATAAATAAAAGTTTGCAATAAATAGAACCATTTTTTTATTGTATCGTAAAATTTACGATAGTCCCGTAATTACGTTTGGCAAAACAGTCCCGTTATCTAGGGCTAGGCGAGTTAACGTATTTAGACTAGCTTGCTTCGCACTGATAATGCCCTATCGCTTTGCGATTACCTAGAATTAGATTTATAATGCAATCTGTTCAGATGTGATGAGAAATGCTTTTATAATTATGTAGTTAGTCTATAATGAGCTGTCTGTAAGTTAAAACGCTTTTATAGCTCCGTCTTTGTGTCTTTTTGAAATAAAGAATCATTTTTTCTTCGACAAGAAACGTAAATTGGCGACCATTTACATAATCACACTTATAAGTCAGTAAAATGTTAGTGAAGGTGCGATTAAATCGAAGTTTTCGATATCTAAATGCTTCATTGCATATTTAGTTTTCAATATGAAGCTCAAATGGTGTAGATACTTAGTGTCTATTATGTGCTAACTAACAACAAAGTGTTGCTACGATCCCATTTCCAATGTCCAAGAAATATTGACCACTTAATGGCGTGCGCCAATAGCAGACAAATTACATCCTTCTATCTTGACTTTTCTATCAAGATAAGGAAAAAGAAATCTTTAAAATTCACGCAGACGTAATAACTTAACACCGATGAGTTGGATGGGCTACAAAACCGTTTATTATTTACTTACAAAACACATCTCCGAAGACTTCTATGTATATTTGATACATTTACGTTTATTCGTTTATATCTTTAAAAACGGATCCCTCGATATTGATAAAGCTGTTGTATTGTGCCAACAGCGAATTTAGCATGACGGAAGTCTAGTGTTATAAAGCCACTTATATCAGATAATGTTTCCTAGTCGCCTAGTTTAAAAATTGGGGCATTCGATTTTACCCCTTATTTATGGAATATTTACTGCATATTTGGTACCCACTAATTTTGTTCTACGTTAGTCTATGGCGTTCTTATATAAAATCGTTCCGCTTCAATTTTAACCTCACTTAGCTACGTCCATACGGGTGCGAAAATGGAAAAGATCCTGAAGATATTTTTATGTAAAGCTGGAAGCTGCAAATATTTAAAATGTCTATTGTTGATTGTAACACAGACTTCTGTTTCTTTTTGGAATACTAGAACTGACATTCAAGTTGATATTTAAGTCAATCGTGTTTATTGTAGGTAAGTATGTATCGTTTGGCCACTACTAATATTTTATTGAAATTAACTGACTACATTTTCACAACGTTCTTTGAGAAATCTAGCAAGGAAATGAAGATATTAAAAGCATATTAGCTTTTGAATAAGACCGCAAATATTTTTGAAACGTAATTTTATTAAATTATAGTTCTACCTGCCTCTGGCGAGGATGGTTGCAAATTTTCACTGATTTCTGTAACTATGTTATTTGTCAAAACAAGAGGAAAGACATGCATTCCAAATATAGTGGAAAAACTGTTATTTACTCTAGGGTCTAGAATAAATAAAAGTTTTTCCACTACCGTTGGAATGCTAGTCGTCTCTCTTGTTTTGACAAATAACATAGTTACACAAAACGGTGTAAAGTGGCAAACATCCTTGGCAGGACGCTCTAGAACAAATATTTAATAAAATTTCGATTTAAAAATATTTGGAGCCTTATTTAAAGGCTGCAGTGTCAGAAATGGGACTATTATTAAACTAATTCACCTAATTTCTTCATTTCCCTGCTAGATTTGTCAAAGAAACAATGTGAAAACCTAGCCAATTAATTTCAATGAAATGTTGGTAGGGGACAAGCGATTGATACCTGCCTACACTATTAACTGAACCTTCTAACTCCAGTGTCAATTACAGTACTCCAAAAAGACACAAAAGCGTCTGTACTCAAGTCAACAATAGAAATTTTGAACATTTGCCGCTTCCTGCTTTAGATAAAAATAATTTCAGACTGCTTTCTATTTAAACGAATAAACATAAAAGTTTCAAATATACATAGGAGTCCTCGGAGTATTGTTACGTAAATAAATATTAAGCGGTTTTGTTGGTGTTAAGTTTTTACGGTGGTATTCATTTTAAAGGTTTCATTTTGCTTACCTTGAAAGAAAATACAAGACAGAAGGTTGTAATCTCTCTGTGATTAGTGCACGCCATTAGTTGGTCGATATTTGTTGGAAGTGGAAATGGGATCGTAGCAACACCTTTCTGTTAACTAACATATAATTAAGCACTAAGCATCCACACTATTTTACTTTCATATTGAAAACTAAAAATACGGCAAAGCACTTAAATATTAAAAACTTCACCATCGGACCTGCAATAATATTTTACTGACTTGTAAGTATGATTACGTAAATGGTCGCCCAGGATTGGTTTTGTATTTGAGCAGTCGGAAAATGTACGTATCCTAGAGTTTGCAATTCTGTTACATATCAACCAACAAACATTTATATTCTAATTTGTATAAACCAATTACACAACGCAACGCAACGTTACACATGCAAACTGAACTAACCTCAAAACGTATCTCATCGCAATAAAACGAATTTTAAAAAGGATACACTTTTTTAGCCAACAACAACAAACAAATTACAATAACCACAGTAAACAGACAAGTGAATAAATTATTTTAATTGGACAGATGAATAAATTGGCATTTGTTTATGGTTCAATCTCAGTCATGCAAAAAATATTTCATAGCCCTCCCTAATTTGAAAACTTTTTGGTCACTTGTTAGTTCATATAAGTTTTGCTTCCTCTGAAATAGCCTCAATAAATTTCTATTAACTAGTTTGGTCAGCAGCTATTTGTTGCTCGAAACCGCGATGCCACCCTTGTTAGTTTTGGGTAAGCCTTCATGTACTCCAACAAAACAGTTCCATATGTCGTGAGGAAGAAGCGCTATACGGCGACGTTATGGACGTCCGATTTAAGTATCCTCGAAATAAACCACAAGAGGTTATGCTTCTGAAGATAGCTGCACGTTCTCTACACACAGCCTTTCAGAAGCCTCTTGTGGGCACAAAGCTAATATAATAACCGTAGCTTTAAAACAAATTCTGCATCTGTTTCGTAAAACTGCTTAAGGCTCTGTTATTGAATTTTCCAAAAGATACATTGCTAAATGATAAAAACACCCCTAATACTTGGATTGTAGAAAATCTTGTCTTATGGCGCTCATCATAACAGATTCAAAATCGGTAAGCACTGTTAGTGGCGAGGTTCCTGGTAGAAGCTCTTTCAGCTTCTGCAGCAATCGAACTTACGTATTCTTAGTTTTACCTGGAAGCAATGCATATACCAACTGAATCGCGTTTCATTATCCATGTAGTGTGTACAGTTGATAAAAAGGGTATGGTACAGTTTTAAAAATATCTGTGCTCGTCATGACCCAGGAGTTAAAGATTTCTGCTGGTAGAAAAAGTCTATCTTCGGTAGGTCTTGCAACAAAAACTAAAAATTAATCTTCATTTTTGGTTTCCTAACGTCTTATAAAAAAAACAACATCTTTGCGGTGAATAGGTAAAGTTAGAGCAGCTTACTGCTTGGTCCGTATGTTCCTTAAGTTTCTTGTGATACTGCTCATTTAAGCAAGGGTAGCTGATGCAGCTGTTGCATTGTTTCGTATATTGTTCATCACTTTCCTAGCTTCTACATGTACTGCATCTACAATATGGTTATGATTGCCAATTTTCTTAAGAATGCTGCCATGTACTGGCACCCATTGCAATTTTCAATTTAGCACTAGTAGTTCTTGTGATTCGAAGTTCACTCTATTACAACTTCTTGCGAAATGCAAGTTCAGGGTAAATGAAAATTATATTTATAGGTACTTATCCTGCTGTTATAGACAATATAAATGGGAATTAATAGCTATAGTGGATAACTGAAAACAGCTTAGATGTAAATAAATACATGTACGTATATTTCAACAATAATTACATAACTTAAAATTCCAAATATGAATACTATTTTAAGGGTAACTTAGACACAAACACTTGTAAAGTACAATATTAACAAAAAAAAATACCGAGAAAGAATACTGATTTTCTAAATTTTTTTTTTTAAGATTCGTGGAGTTGCCAAAGGCTACTCCAAGGTTCCCATCCCTCCCAGCTTATCCCGGCTCAGCACATTTCGTGCTATTCACAGGTCTAACATACCCCACCCTTGAAAAACCCCATGCCCCAGACAACACAAACACCCTGGGAAGGTGCAGTGCTCAGCATTCGAACCTGAGCGACTTTGGAGGAATAACTCCGAAGCCAAGCGCTGAGGCCATTACTCTACCGCGGTCCCCTCTAAATTTTAGTAGTTGCTTCTTTATATTACAATTTCGATAAATTATTCTTTGAGTGGCTTGTGATTCGGTGAATATTTTTTCCGAACAATTCTATTTCGGTGAATTATCTCGCTAAAATGATGTTTCGGTGTATTGCGTGTCAGTGAATGCTGTAGATGAATTTTCCGACGGTGAATTGTTTTCGGTGATCTTTCCTAGAACCCCGTATTGCGAAAAATGCAATTTGAATTAACTAAAACTGAGGGCTGGAAAGTGGAAGCACATTATAATTTTAGCGATATTAGAAAACCAGAAAATACACAAATATAACATACACATACACAATATGACATAAACACTAGAATAGCAATATTTTAGAAAAGCATTCAAATGAAATATATGCAAGAAAGTTTAATGTCGCTATTAAAAACACTGGAATTTGTAGCTATCTTTGTAAACAAAGGCAATCCACGATAGCTAGGATCTAGGAAAGTTCACTTACACTTTTTGAATGCATTTTCTAAAACTGTTTTCTTCTGGTATTTATGCCACATTCTCTTGCGGTTCTAAAATGTATTGATCTACTTGAAATATTGCGATATTTGTTTTCTAGCTTTCTAATATCCGTAGCACTACCATGTGCTTCCATTTTCCAGCCCCCAGTTTCAGTAAATTTAAAGTGATCTTTGGCAATATGAAACTGAAAGTACATTTGTTTTATTGAAAAAATGTTTAATCACCTGTCAAAACCTAAAGATTTTAATCAGATATTTTCAATCAAAACAATCAATCTTATCTACACGACGATTATTTGCCAGGAGGCCGATTTATTTTCGTGATGTATTCGAATATGGTAGAATTGTGAGGTATGAATCATATGGAGCAGAAAGTTACGCTACCATCAGTACATTTACAAATACATACAATAAATAATCGGTTGCATAGCGCAGCACTTCGACGGCGGTCGAACGGAAGACCAGTTGCCATAGGAACATCTTTCACAATCATACACTGCGTAGCAGTGGCGGCTCGCGGATAAAAAAATAGGTGACGTGCTATTAAAATAACCCTAATAATAACAAATAGAAGAAATATAATTCAATGTCAACTTACCTAGTTTTTGTAGACCAAGTCTATCCTTCTCTGTCCTTTAATGCAGCAAAATTATTTATTATGTCTGCGTAAAATGGTTGATTTTTTATTAATACTAATAAGAGTTCTCTTTGAATTGAAATATTTGCCAAAGAAGAACGCCTATCTTGAGATACTGCATTTCTGAAGTACGTTTTTATTCGTTTAAGGCAAGAAAATCTTCTTTCCACTGATGCACTTGTCGACGGAATAGTTAATATCAGGTAAAACAATTTGTAGGCTTCGGTCAAAATTTCTTTGTTCTCATTGAGATTGAGAGACTGTAGATTGCGGTAATTTTCGTCGGCATAAAGAAGATTTAATTCGTTTTTAAGACGCTGACTTTTTGTAAATATTTTGCCATGAAATTGACCTAAACTTTCAAATGCTTTAGACGGAAAACACGAATCATATTGTTCGAATTTCCGATTTCGTAATATCAGCCAAAGACATGAATTGTAACTTATCGCAGTCTTGAAACCTTACTTAATTCCATTACAATGTGATCCAGTACTTCATAAAACAAAATTTTATTTTCTTCCGATGTCATTATTTGTAAGGCTAACGTATTCCCGTTTAGGGCTCTTAGAAATATCGATTTGTGTTATTTCTATTTTCCTAGTATTTTCGAAGAGTGTATCAAAGAAATCGTCATTCCTTTTCCTCTTTAATAGTTCAATAGTTTTATTTATTTTTGTAACAAATTAATATCCAATGATTTCTTTTGGAGAACATCAAATAATATGTCAGGGAGAGAAAATAAATCATTAAATACTACAGCTAAAAATGTGAATTCAAAATTGTTGAAATCGTTTAAAAACCGATGGTCAAACTCGAACATGCAGTTCAGCGGCTGATTGCGACTGAACTCTTCACTTGCGCTATTCAACGGGAACCGAATATAGATATTGACGTAGGCGTTACCATGGCAACGGAGGTATAAGTGCAGAGTTAAAACACGTTTGAGGCTGACTCTGCACTACAACTGCACGAGTGTTGTAGGCAAGATTTTTTATGGTCACTGTGTTCACGCTCGACGGACTGCATTTAAAATGTAAATTTTAAATACGAAAAGGCCAAAAAAAATGTAATGTGTTTGTTTTCAGTAAGCCTATTGTATCTACGTGTATGTATGCCGTAAATAAACGACTCCTAATAGGTGTAATGCCCATAAATAATTTGTTATGTAATTTAAATAAACATTCACAATTGAATGAAAATTTTAGGTGAAGAGGTACTTCACCTACTTCACTTGGCGAGCCGCCACTGTACACTAAACACTTTCCTTACACTTTCATTTAAATAATTTTTATATGTTTTAGCTTGGAGTAGCTTGTTTGCGTTACATAAATAAAAAATTTGTCATTAATTACTATCAGAAAATAAAGATACATTAAAAATACATATAGTAACTTTCATAGCCTTTAAAAACCACGCAAATGCATTGACTATCAATGACTTTCACGCATAGATGAGAGAAAGATGTAATCGACTTTTCATTCCTTTTTGTTCGCAGTTCAATAGCCATAACAGCTTAATATAGTTATAGAGTAAATATACCTCAAGTGGTTTAAAACATATACAATCAGAAAAAAATTACGTGAATGACCTACTATTAACAGCAGGTTTACTAATGTTATTTATCTTTAGAAAATCCAAATTGTTCCATCGTCATCAAAGCAACTAGTATGCAAAGAATGTTAAGTAGATACTACTTGTATAAGCTGATAGAAGCGTCACAGATTTCCACATCTTTGGCGTAGAGTTGGATTTACAGTTCCATTATATTCCACATTTTCAAAAAGGGATTTAATTTCTTTCTCGGTTTTAAACTTTCCTGCGCTTGTTAACGTTTTAATGAAAAACAGCATTGGAATAACTGGAAAGCCTTAAGTAAGCCATTCATCGTTACATGTTTATGATATATTAAAACTTGAATTTTTTAGGCTTAAAACATTGTTTAGATTAATTTCAATGTAATTACATTGAGCGCTCCGTTGTGGTAGAATGCTGAGACAATCATAAGAGTCATTTGGCAACGACAGGGAAATAAAATGTATTATAAGAAACAAAAATGTTAATATTTTGCCCTAAAATTGACCTTTCAAATGCTTTAGACGGAAAACACGAAACATATGGTTCGAATTTCCGATTTACTAGTACCAGCCAAACACATGAATTGTAACTTATCGCAGTCTTGAAAACATACTCCCATTTCCATTACAATGTGATCCAGTACTTCATAAAACAAAATTCTATATTTTCTTCTAATGTCATATTTGTAAGGCTAGGGTATTGCCACTTAGGGCGCTTAGAAATATCGATTTGTGTTGTCTTGTTGCCTTTTCGAAGCGTGTATCAAAGAAATCGTCATTGCTTTTCCTCTTTAATAGTTTAATAGTTTTCTTCATTTTTGCAATACAAAAATTAATACACAATGATATTTTTCACAGAGCATCAAATAATACGTCAGTGAGGCAGAAAATATCATTAATTCAAAATTGTTTAAATCGCTTAAAAACCGACGGTCAAACCCGAACATGCAGTTCCGCGGCTGATTGCGACTGAACTCTTCACTTGCGCTATTCACCGTGAACCAATTGTAGACACTGACGTAGGCGTTACCATGGCAACGGAGATATAAGCGCAGAGTTAAAATACGATTGAGGCCGACTCTTCACTACAATTGCGCGAGTGTTGTAGGTAAGCTTTTTTATGGTCACTGTGTTTACGCTCGACGGATTGCATTTAAAATTTAAATTATAAATACAAAGGGACCAGAAAACATGGAATGTGTTTGTTTTCACTAAGCTACGAGTATGTATCCCACAAATAAACGACTCCTAATAGGTGCCATGCCGATAAATAATTTCTTCGCAATTGAATGAAAAGTTTAGATGAAGAGGCACTTCGCCTACTTCACTTGGCGAGCCGTCATTGCTGTGTAGTAGAACTTTTCTTCTCTGTTCGATAGATTAGGTTAGCATACTACCGGGAATACTGCAAAGAGATCTTACAGGACCCACGCCATTGTAGGTAATTAACGAGCCATTGGCGTATACACAGCAAAAGAAGAAGTGGTGGTACGTAAAGAGTATATAACACTATCAGTTATGACACATGAGCTTCTACTTCTACAGCCATTATGTATTGTATGTATGTCTATCATTAGAAGATAAGCTATATTTCGGCAGCTATGATCTGACTTTCATAATTCAATAGCAGGATTTTTAGTTTAACTGAGAATCACTGACTTATGTATACGTAATTGTGTAAAATATTGCGCAATGGTGATCCAGTTGAATGTGATTTATCGCGAGATTTAACCGATTGTCGGTTTCAAATTTTATTACTACTCGACAGCAAAAACTAGTAGCGGATTGAACATTTGAGATCGAAGGCACAAAGTAGTTTCGGACCTTATCTAAAGTTTTTAAATATTGATTTATTGTTGGAACAAATACAGAGTAGGGATTTGTATATACGCCACAAACACAATTGATTGCGCTATATTCAATTAAAAAAATATCTTCTTTTCATATTGACACAGGCTCACCATCTTCTCAAGAAGGAACTCTGCACTCTTTCAAAAAAAGGCCGGGCTTGCTCGAATTGTTCGACAGTCGTGTTTAATTCGCTATTAGTACTCGGCAAGATTATATATGGGTGCTGCTTACTCTAAACTTCTTAGGCTTATTTAGTATTTTCACCGTATACGCTATCTTATTTTAAAAAATTGGTGGTGCAATACTGATTTATAGAAAGAAATTAATTAATAAAGTAATGTAGTAAAATCAACAATTAATACCCGTAGCTCTGTTAGTAACACAACTTTATAATAAAATTAAATTGATATAATTAACTGATAATTTTCTTAATAAAATTTTGTGGAATTATAACAGTGTTGCAAAATTAAACCACCAACACTAATTTACCCACGAGATTTTAATACTTATATTACCCTTTTATGGCTACTTTAACAAGAGTTCTCAAAACTTTTACTTCTTCTCAGTATAGCTGCCGCTCACTTTTACCTTTTTCTATTTGTTATTCTATTGCCAACATTGGCTACGAAGAGTCACCATCCCACAGTTATACTATTAAAAATGCAGGATTCTTAATTTTGCTTTACTTCAGAAAATACCATAATTATGATTACTGTTACCATAATACATTGATAATATGGCACAAAACACAAATTCTAAACATACTTGGCTGTACAATTACCGTTATATATTTATTCTAGTAACACACATACATTTCATTTGTGTAGTAAACTAATAATTCTCTTATACATATTAAAATGTTAAAATACTGCTATTAAATTACGTGGTTTATGAACGAGTTCATCGTCTAGAGTTAGAAGCATCATAAAACTGAAAAAGAGAGCTCCAGCGCTTAACAGGTGCCATATGTCATGGTTATCGTAAAAATCAAAAAAAGGGCATTCTATATTTGACTGCCTAGATTCAGCGGGAGTTACCTGAAACAATTCTACAGTTAAAAACATCTAAATAATTTCTACAGGAAGGCTAAAGGGACTACTCTCTAAAAATAAATTTCTTGCAAAACTTATTTTCCCAGTATTTTAACTACCAAATAAGTTCGTGTCTAGTCAGTTATAAAGAAGTTGCCCATAGTTTGTGGTTTGCATCAAAGGACTTTATGGATTAATGGCTGCTCCTAATGTAATATGCATTCTATCCACCCTTTCATGTATAATCATAATCAAATTAGGAAGCTTTCAAAGAAAACAACCATAGGTTCTAAGTGTTAATAGAAATAATAATAGTAGCCTCATAACTTAAATCTACAGAATGAATAGTTTTGGTAAAATTATTTATGAAACAAATCTAATACTCAAACTGCAGTACTTTGACAAATAACATTTATCGAAAAATATTGGATAGGCCCAAAACCTTCCGTTTCCAAAATTATGACTCTTGTAGACACATGATATATGTTAGTAGGTGATCCGTCACTAATTTTAAAAATGTTTCTTAAGAATTGTAGGCAAATAGGTCCATAAAGGAAGGCACGCATACAGTTGCTTCATATTTAAAAACAGAAAAATCTGTTAAAGACTGATATAAAAGGACCAAAAACAACGTCCCTTGTCCCAACTTGCTACGATGTTAATGGGAAATACATCTTGAAGTCATCTATTACATTGAAAAAAATACGTTTGCAAGATAAAAGAAATCCATGTACAAAATTATGGTTAGAATAAGAAAAACAGAACCTGAACTTTCACATACTTTAGATAGTCCCCTATAATTTACAGAAATGTCTTCGGTTCAACTTTCTACGATTTCACAAACGCGCATTAATTAAATAAATATTCTGTTGTTGGCGTAATTGGTTGTGTTATGTACTCTATCTCGGGCTTTAAATAAAAATACTATTAGCGTCGTCTACAATTTCTGCAAATTCTTACACGTGCAGGTAACCGACGTACCCAAGTGCAGTTGAAGAGGAAACGAAACAGAGCAATTTAAATTTCATGAATATTTGGAAGGATTGCCTCAGAAACGAGCTTTAGAAATATCCAACAGACAATTTTACAGATCCTTCAGACTTATACCAGATTAAAAACGCTTAGAAAAGTTTTTAGAGTTATTTATGTTTCTGAAAATGTCAGATATTGGGATAACTTTACATTTTTACAATTGCTTGATTCTGGAATAGATTTGTCCGTCCTACAAGGATTATCTAGCAATAAATTGTAAAGCTTATTTTAATACAAAATTTGGAAACAATATCTGGAAGACCTCAAGAGACAAATTCCGTTAATAGTTAAATAACCATTTTGTTAACTGAAAAAAATTACACACACAAACATGCGCAAAACAAATAACAGAAAATCAGAAACGTTTTCTTTTTGTGGCTAAAGAATCGCTTCCGATTGGTTGCAAGAGTTTGAATTGTCACTAGGACAATCCGTAATAATTTTCAAAACAAATTTCCAGGAAAAATTATATCAAACAAACGTAAATAAGTTGCAACTGAAGCTGAATTTTCATTTTTGCTGGAAAATGCTTTCATTTGCCTGAAGATACATCTGCATATGAAGCAAGCTGAACCAAATACGTCGCGTCATCCCAAGTGATGAGGATATTCTAACAAAGAAGTGCCATCCTGTAGCACCAAACAATGTTGCAGAAGCTTTGGCAAATTAAAAAATAACAATTAATTTCTTTAATCCTAATTATTTTCTTATGTTTATTTTTCTCCTAGTTAAATAAATTTTCGTATTTTATTATTTTCCGAAATTATTTTTGAACTTTTTTGTGGATCTTGTTTGAAATTTTAGTTTAGTCTGTTTTTCTGCTTACTTTTAAAATTGTAAGTGCCTACAAACCCCAGGTGAACAGTTACAAATTCTTTACGATTTCATTACGCCATAGTAGCTATCATTTATACAATTTTGTTTCCAATCAATCTACTAAATAGGAAGGAATTTAAAATCGCGAATCTGTCTACCATGATATAAAATAGCATTCATAAAGTGCTTCGGAAGTCGACCGGAAATAGTGTAGAAAGACATGCTACAACAGACTGTCTGGCTTGGTAGAATATATAAGTTACTTACCATCCACTCACTAGAATTATTTATAAAAAAGTGTACAGAAAAACCCCACAGTATTGCAGCAGCAACTAAATATATGATGGATTGAATACAAAGTCTTTCTTGACATTTAACCTGAAAATAAAAATCTATTATTTGAGATTTAAGTAATATTTGGAATAAAATACCTTCATAACTACATAAATGAGTGTGTAAATAATAGCATTTCCCATCAGTAGAATCAACACATATGTACCAAAATCAACGTCAGAGAAATAGAAGAGATATCCCATATTTACCATTATAATGTTTAATACGGTTACCACTACCACAGAGGTGCACCGAGCTGTAATAAAACAAAACTGTATGTCTTAATTAATAAAAGCTGATATTGCAATATACAGGATGTATCAGAAATAGGTAAAAAGATTTAAACTAGTAATAGATTAGCTCAAGTAGAATTCAATGGTACTATTCATTTTTCAAAAATCATTAAGTGTTATGGGCGATTCTAACGTAATAGTATCTTCACAGCAAAAAGTTTACTAGATGCGTAGGGCGCAAATAGTTTAGGTATATCCTAGAGTCGCATACGAAACAAAACACGTAAATACCTAGATGTTTACAAGCAATTTATTGTCACAAGTACAACAGAAACAGAAACAGTAAAGTAAAACACAATTATAAAAATAACGTAAGTAGAACACAAATATCACTTTATACAAATCTAGACCCGGAGCGGGAGCAAACCAAAATCCCCAAGAGATGATTGGTTGACACTTGGTTTCAGTACTTCTTCCCACGGTCCTGGGCTTCTTCTTCTTCGACCTGGGCCTTTCTTATGATCTCCGTCAACTTCACTAGGTACGGGGTGATTGCCGGTATAGAGGTGTCAGCGTGGACGATGTCCCTTTGGTCCCTTGTCCCTTTGACATCATTAGTGATTCGGAGTTCACTTCCGAAGATTATGTAAGCAACCGTGTGTCCAGTGGTTTGGCATAGTGCTGAATTCATAGCGAACCGGATGGAAGGTAATTTGTCTGACCAATGGTCGTGATTCTTCTGGACCAGGATAGCTAGTTGGGGCTTCATGTCCCGATCCTTTCTTTCCACGGGATTTATCTGTGGGTGGTAGACTGGTGTAAAAGTTTGCTTGATGTTAAGGCAGTGGCTTACATGTTGCATTACTGCGCTCACAAATTGCGTTCCATTGTCACTACACAGTCTCCTAGGCGTACCGAATCGGCTATCGGGGTTTTTGCGCAAGCTTCGGCGCTTGCTGTTTGGAGCGCAAAGAGCTCCACCCATCTGCAGGTGATGTGGGGCTTCCGGTAGTAAGCCGAATAGGTCGATGGCCAATGTTTAGAACCTTTGGGCAGGGGTCGGGGTTTGAAGTAGTCCGTCAGGCTTCAGATTGCAGACCTTGAACCTTTGGCATTCCAAACATTGTTTTACGTGGTCGGCTATTTGTTTTCGGATCCCCACCCATTAGTAGCGGGAAGAGATACGGTAAAAGGTCCGTTCTTCCTCGTAGTGGCCGGCGGTGGGACAGTCGTGATAGTCCTTGAGGATGGTCTCACGTTCATGGGAAGGTACTACAAGCTGAGCTTCTTCAGCGTCCACTTACGGAGAATAGTGGTACAGGATGCCACTTGTCATAAGGTATCCCCTATTGGTCCACCAGGTAAAATCGGCGGTGTGTGATTGGGGGTTTTCGAAACTATCTGAAATTTTCTTTAATTTCGGGTCCTTCTGCTGCTCGTTTCGAATATTGCTGAAGGAACGCCACGGGACGTCAATGGATACCATGCAGACTTCGCAATGGTCTTCCGTGGGGTGCAGGCAGGGGGGACTTGACCGAGTGTCCGCTACAACAGTTGTAGGGCTGGAGGACGAGTGCCCAGCGAGCGAGCCGTCCCGTTGGAGATCGGAGGGATAACGCCGGTACCAAGAACATGTTTGCAAGAAGGACTTGCTTTACGTTTTTGGGCGCAGGCAACCTGGTTATGGCGGCCGTCTTCTCGGGGTCCACCTGGAGTCCCTGGGACGTGATGAAATGGCCCAAGTACTTAACTCCCAGCCAAATATTTTGTTCCGGCGGACGTGGTGTCGGTACGTTCGTAGTTGGGCTAATACCCGCCAGAGGTCCTGAAGATGGGAGGTACCCAATGCAGACAGGATTATGAGGTCGTCTAGATAAGCTAGAACTATGACCTCGGGTGTATGTGCTTGAAAGCGGTCCATTAGCAGATGAGAGGAGGCGGGGGCGTTTTGGAGTCCAAAAGCCATCCTCTTGAAACGGAATAGCCCGAATGGAGTGATAAACGCAATTTTGTCTCGATCCTCTGGGCATTCGGCAATCTTCCAGTACACGGAACGGAGGTCCAGGGTAGAGATCACGGCTACACGGGTATGGAGCAGGTCATCCATCCTCGCTGGGCAGCTATCTGGCGTGGTGATCAGGTTCAGCTTTCAGTAGTCGATGCAGACTCCTATCTCGTTATTGGATGTTGGAACCACAGCTACGGGGACTGACCTTGGAGAATCGCATTCTTCAATAACCCGTAGGATTTTTCTCATTCTAAATTCATTGGTCAAAATCTGATGAACGGTGGTGTGAGTCAAATTCAATTTTTCCCTGATCATTCTGACTGTCAACCGACGATCTGAACACACAAGATCCCGGACTGTGTCGATATTTTCATCGGTTCTTGAAAATGAAGGACTTCCGCTGCGAGGTTCATCTTCTGCCGAAGTTTTGCAAACGTTTCTATTGCAATGTGCCCAAGTCTGAAGCAAAACCTGATAGCACACCACTGCTCGAAATTGATGTCACTCATTTTCAGAACTCACTAGAAAAAAACTGTTTCACGAAAAAAATTGCTATGGACAACCAAATGACTCTAGCGAGTTCAAACTCGTACTGAAGGCGTATCACATGTTCATCTGCCGCCCCTTCCACTCCCGCGACCCCAGTGTTGCCAGATCGAACGCTACGCTACCAGTCTCATTACTTAATTTAGAAACCTCGTATAGTTGCTTTCCACTACAAGCTTCTTTTAACCCTTCCGTGACCATGCGGGGTAACTCAGTTACCCCAGAAGTCATTTTTTTTAAATATTTTCTTAAATAATGTATTCACGGCATTGCCCGTTCATGTATGCCTCCAATAAACATTAGCGTAGGTTAATACATCATATTTGTTAGTAATTTTGATTTTTAGAAATATTTTTTTAACTTTTTCATCCCATACCAAATAACCAGAATAGCACCCACCCGTAAATATTCCTCAAAATGCTGCAAGTACAAGGTGCTCATTCTGTCCTCGAAAACATGACGGAAAGTAAAAAATATCACATATGCGGAAAAACAATCTGCAATGTCCATCGGAAGGAAATAAAAAAATAATTTTGTCTTGAATGCGAACAGTTGGAGAATTAATCATTTTACATTTACGTCATTTATTTAGAATATATAAATTTTTATTTGTATCGTCAGTAAATCAAATACTTAAGAGAACTGCTTTGTTGCATTTATTTTGACTTGTAATATCTTTAAAATAAATATAAAACAAGTAAAGTACCAAAAATTTAAAGAAAACCATGGGGTAACTGAGTTACCCCGCACGGGCTGCCACGTAAATTCCATTAGCACGGTCACGGGCGGGTTAATGAGGCTATGTAGAAGGAAAGAAGAACCGTAGTAAATATGGAGCTGAATGTTCTCGAATAGAATGTTCGAAGTAAAAGCCCGTGTGCCTCGTACTTCTTACTCTTACTGAATGTTCCTAATAGTGCGGGTGGGCTGACAAAATCTCCCATCTGCTAGTTTTACCGAAATCGGGGTATTATAATAAAATTATACATTTTAAAAAACGCATGCCCTAAGAAATTCTCTTATGTGGTTAAAATTCCCTTCCATAGAATACTGTCTATGAAATTTAGCTTCACCTACGATATGTCAGAGTTATATACTTCTAATTTATTGCTAGAGCTGTGTGCTCAATGATGACGGAAATACCTAATTAAATATTGAGCTGTGTACTCCTAATTTCTTATTAGATGTGTGTGTCCAGTAGTTACAGTGTTTTTTTGGAAATTATATTTTCAGATTTGTCCTTGAATGTTATTATTTGAGCTGTGCGCTTGTTGGGGATGCTGTGTGCTCATACCGCATAGATATTACGAAATTCCGTTTTACGCGAGGTAGTCGATAAACTTCTGCCAGGTATTATGGTTCCGCTTGCGTCGACAGGGTAAAGACTAACGCAAGTGAGCTATTCTACAATTTATAATAAATAGATGTCAAGTTAAGATAATTACATTGTGCGACGAGGTCCATGTTGGAAAGGAATGCGAGTTATGCGGACTAAGATAAAGGAGTATGTTTCGTAAGATGTATCATCTTGTATCATTGAATAGCACAGAGGACAAAAATGTTCAGCAGGAAGGTAGCCGAATGAAAAGTAGGTATTACAACTTTCATAGACGAAGACGGAAGCCACATTGAAGAACGTGAACATATACTAAGACATATCGAGAAGTTTTAACAAAAATTATACTCATCCCAAAGATCGCTCCTGACATAAATCCGACCGATCTATGAAAAACGATAAAGCAGCAGGACCCGACGGGGTAGTAATTCGACTGATAAAAATAGGAAGCGGGCATATATTACAACATCTACAACAACTTTGTAATCACTGCTTAGACCAAGGGAAAATACCTACGAAGTGCAAGAAAGCAAAAGTAATACTAATATATAAGAGGATAAAAAATACCTACAACACCATGGACCTATTTCCCTTACGTCCCACCTTTATAAGGTCCCTACGACAATAATTACAAATAAATTTTCAAACTGTCTAGACCTGTTCCAACAATCTGAACAAGCGATGTACAAGAAGAGATATAGCACTAGACCACATACATACACTATGCCAACTAATAGAGTAGTCAGGTGTATCACCAACCTTTGGCATTCATCGACTTCGAAAGGCATTTGACACCATAGAGAACTGGACACTAATAAATGCATTTAAAAGATACCGAATCGACTTTCGTTATAATCTTATCAATGCCCTCTACGAAAATGCTACACTGAGAGTACAAGTACGTGCAGAAACAAAGCCAGTAAATTTAGAACGTGGAATAAGGCAGAGTGCTACTATTTTCCCCAAACTTTTTACTGACGGCCTCATAGACATCATTTAGACTCTAAACTGGAAAACTAAGGGAATCAATGTCAACGGGGAATATATATCACACCTGAGGGTTGTTGACTACATTAGTCGTAATTGCACAAGACATGAGAAAACTGGAAACTATAATAATAGCTCAAGGAGTCTACAGGATTAAAGATGAACATTTCCAAAATTAAAATAATAGCGAACACAGAAGATGTTCTACCATTAAATCCCAACATCAAAGAAACCATTGAAACTGATAAGTCCTAGCACCATATTTGGTGGCCCCGTCTGAAACATCCAACATCCTGCTTGTCCTGCTTGCTGCCATTGTGTGTCGTGTCGTCGTCTGGGCTGTTGGATTATCTTCGTGATTCTACGATTTTCTCTATTACTCAGATAAGTCCTTTTTTATTATTTATTAATCGCTTGTATAATG
>JABXWE010009387.1:0-48667 GCA_014611495.1 Limonius californicus | reverse complement strand
GTTTCAACAACCTTTTAAGTAGTAAAATTAGTATAATAAGTTTACAAACGTAATGTTTATGGTATTTATTATTTAAGGTGTCAGTAATATCATGGCATATATATATATATATATACCTATGCAGATAATTATTAATCAATTAGTAATCAAAGAACTCCCTCGCAATGGAGTAGTCATGCTCACTCAACGTGAAATGCGGCTTGCAGATTAACATACTTCCCAACCCAATGGAAGGCAGCAGAAGCTATATTAACCCAAAAACTGGGTAAACCACCAAACGAACCTGCCTCATATCGACCCATCAGCCTACTAGCCATTGTTTCTAAAATAGTTGAAAAACTTCTTGTCAAAAGATTAAATAAAATAGTTGCAGAAACGAATCTGATACCAGACCACCAATGTGGTTTCAGATGCCAGCATTCTACAGTGGAACGAGCGCATAGGGTCGTTGATACCATCAATAAACGCTTTGAGGATAAAAGCTATTGTGCAGCAGTATTCTTGGATATCAGCCAGGCGTTCGACAAGGTCTGGCATCTGGGGCTGCTGTACAAACTCAGAGAAAACCTTCCACATGAAATCTATGCTATCCTCAAATCATACCTAAGTGAGAGATAATTCAGGGTGAGACATGAGTCTGAGATACCACAGAAATACATCCCATAATATCAGGAGTACCACTGGGTAGGGTGCTAGGCCCGATATTATACACACTATTTACAGCGGATCTCTCGACAAACCAAATTGTTACCACAAACATGTTTGCAGACGACACCGCCAACCTAGCTGTACATCGGGACCCAACTGCAGTAAGAAACATATTACAACATAATATCTACGAAATAGAGGAATGGACTAAGAAATTACAAATTAAGGTGAATGAGACTAAGTCAAACCACATTACTTTTACAAAATGCCGTGAAAGCTCACCATCAATAACATTATTATACCCACCACAGATAACGATAAGTTTGAATGAAAGAAATTATTTCTCCTTGTCATGTCCAGTCGAGTAGCTGTTGTGTTATGCTGTGTTTGATGATGATGAAATGAAATTTTCGAAAAGTAATTGTAAACACTTTTTTTGAAAACAGAATACTAGTTCAGACACTACAAAAAATTTAAGTTAACAATTTCGCATTTCAGATATACCTACATTAATTTACACATTTTAGACTAAGTTTTCACTTCTTCATACTCAATGGTATATTTTTCTTAATTGGAAATGAAGCTTTGACTGTTGACTTTCCAAAACAACAAAATTTATCAAAATAGGACAAGAAACAAGAAAGTTATTTATATTTTAGTGAATTAATATCAAAAACTTTAAAGCCTCATACCATCGTAAGGGTGAAGCATAAAAAAATTACTAGGTGATTTAAGTGTTAAATGACCTCAGCTGTACGTTAATGTTCGTATAGGTATATTAAGGAAAAAAGGTTATTATTATAGAGTGTTCGTAT
The DNA here is from genome assembly GCA_014611495.1 of Limonius californicus. Lineage (NCBI taxonomy): Eukaryota > Metazoa > Arthropoda > Insecta > Coleoptera > Elateridae > Limonius > Limonius californicus. The sequence continues at coordinate 47,204 of JABXWE010009387.1, read as the reverse complement.
CTTCTATTCTTACCCTTTCTAATAGGTGGAAACTTCTATTTTTTAAGTAGTTGTGTAAACCAACAGATAATCATTGTAAAATATAACTGATATAATTAAATTTTATTCGTGATACTGTTTAAAAATATTATACTAAATGCGTTTCCTGAATATAACCTGCTTCGCCATAATATCATAAAGTTTAAAACAGTTACCGTCAGCAGTTAATACAAGGACATTTAGGAAATATTTTATTAATCAAAATTATAAATCCGATAGAAGTATTCTAACTACCAGGAAAAAATAATTTAATGTATTAGCATTACTATTAAACTTGAACAATTATCATTACTTTAAACTAGAACAAAATTAAATTGCTAAGAAACCAGAATGTATAACAGACGACATCATTCCGTGTTGACTATAGTAAATGTACCCATACTGTTTATTTTAAAATTATATTTCACATTTTAAATATACCAGTACAAAACACAAAACATTAACAACCAAATGGCTATAAGTAGGAATTAATGTTGTGAATATGACTACAACAAACTAGTACGTCAATACTCATTATAAACTCGCCAGATTTAATGAAAAGGTAAAGAAGACTGTATATATATATATATATATATATATATATATATATATATATATATATAGCATAGCATATAGCATATGTAATAGCTTGTATATTTGCCTGATTTAATAAACTGTAACAATTTAGACTGTGCGAAGTGTTTTATTGGGCAAAAAGTGGAGTCATAATATACTAATGCTTTTCAGAAAATTAATATTTCCAAATATAAACTAGAACTATCGCTGAACAGATGCTCCTCGACGAACAACGGGGTTGGGGTTCTATTTCAATAGTGTATTAGTAAGTTAACTTTCAGGTAAAATATAAATATCCTTATTTGCAGAGTGAATGTAAAGCGCGAGTTCCGATAAATTTCGAGGTTTCTCGTTCTTAGTTTTGTGGTAAACTATAATATGGACACCTGAATAAGTCTATACAAGGATAGATACAAAATTCAGTAAAAATGAACGTAGAAACGAACGAAGAAAATAGAGGAAAATTGTAGTGACTAGAATAAAGGTTAGGTAGCCATACCGGTCTGTGTTAGATAAGCTGACCGTGAAAAGTGGCGCACAGCAAAACGGACAGTTTTATATAGAACGCGAGATCGCAAATGGTTCAATAATTAGAATTAAAGTTAATTAAAATGGAAAAGATATTGGAAGATATTCAAGATAAACTAGAAAGTATGGATAAAGGGAGTAAACGGCTAGAGAATAAAATTGATGCATTCCAAGTAGAACTACAAAAGGTGAAAGACGATAATAAAAAGACCAAAAAGAAAAGGAGAAATTGAAAGTGCAAGCTGCAGAGCAAGAAAAAAGTATAGAAATATAAGAAAGGTAAGTGCACAATGAAAAGATAATTATTCAAGGGATGGAATCAGACATAATTATTAAAGAAAATATAAGAAAGCTGTTCAAAGTGGGTGTAACAATTAGTATGGAAAGTGAAACATGCGAAGTAAAGAGAATAGGCAGAAATTTCCAAGAACGTAAAACACCAAGACCAATATATTAGTAGAATTCGTATCGTGAAACAAAAAAGCGGAGTCCTATAAGCAACAAAAATGCTTAAGGGAACTGTTATTTATAACAATTTATTATAACACGTACGAAAACAAAGGAAAATGATAGAATATATGAAGGAAGCTAGGTTGAAAGGTGAGGGAACTACCATAGTTCATAATAAAGTGATAATAAATGGGAAAGCTGTACGGATGCGCAAATAATTAATCAAGAGGGGGAAAGCAAGAAAGAAGATAAGGAAGGAGATGATGAGAAGAAGAAAAAAGGTAGAATAACGAGCCATAGGACTCCAACGATCAATAACGAAGGAGTATTGGAAAGACCAAATAGGATTTCAAGGACTGCTAATTCAAAAAACGGATCAACAATAAAATTGTGGACGGATTACCAGTTGAGGGTTGAAATGAAATAAGCAAACGGTATGCCAATAGCGTATTAGATGATGGTAGAGGACCTTATAGCGATATTAGAAGAAGAATGAGTAAGGCGCAAAACGCTTTCAACGGAATGATAAAAGTATTGCATTCCGCATTCTTTAATACTAAATAGAAAGACATTTGATACAAGTGTTAATAAATAAATGTTTGAAAAGGATAATGGGGATATATCGGCTCAGTAAAATTGCAAATGAATAATTATGGCAAAGCACAAATTAGGACCGTACTTAAAAAAAATAAGACAACACCATTCAACCTAAATGTGACAAATTTAATGTAAAAGGGACAAGATAGTACAAGGCTGGCAACCTTGATACTATAAATTTTGCCACTGAAATGTCTTGTAACGCCGTATGCTTCTGTTGGAGTTACAACAATTAAGTAAGTAATAAATAACGCACGTACAAGTCCCATTTGTAGTTATTTAGTGATTTATCTAATATGCGTTGATATTCAGACGGCTTGATTCCTTTTTTTGTAAAATTCATACAATTTGAAATGACCTTCTACGTACGTACTTACATTTTGAGCCTAAAGTCGTTACAATCGGTTGGTTGGTTTCGAAATTATATACTTTTTCAATTAAGGGTAGGTTATAGTTTATAAGATACTGCATTATGAAACAAGTGCTGGGTAGAACAAAAATCATTCGAAGAGAACAACGCAAATGCAATATCTATTTTCTAATAGTTATAAAGTCTGTTAGTAAAACTTTGTTGAAATTTTCATAGCTCTGTTGAATTAATTTTTTTGTATTATCGAATTTGTCTTGTCAATTCAGCACTACAGCGTTGTACATATCAGAAGAAGCATAAAACACTATAATGAACTTCAGTTAAAACAAAACATCAAGCCTTTCCCTTATATACATTTTACGCGAAGGATTCAAAGCGCCTTCACACGAATGTGATTTAAAAGCAACCTTCTCTACATACATCCGCTAATTCTAAATTTGAAAAATGTTTTTTTTTTGTATATGAAAACCTACTGATCTAATTACAACATATTTAAAATAAAAACACAACTAAAAAATTCGACTTTTTAGGCCACCCGGTACACACTGAACAATAACGGTTTACACAGTTTAGCGAGAAAATCACCTACTGTTTTGAAGGTGTGGCTTTCAGCAATAACGTTAGTTGCAATACAATAGAGTAGTTAATAATGTGCTGGTTTAATTATAAAGGAAGAGGCCGTATCAGAGAGCACGAAGTTCGAAATCTTATATAGAAAAGACTTTGTGGTCTGGTTAGCTAAAACATTTTATTATTGACTTGGATCCACCAACCGCTTACATAAAACCCAAGAAATCGACTGAAAGAAAAACGTTGCAAAGACGAAGAAGACGAAATAGGCGATTGAGAAAAGGAATGGAACGGACGAGAAGTAGGAGTGAAAAGAGTAGAACTAGGAGAAGCAATAATAGTAGTCGAATAAGAGGTAGAAGAAGAAATGGAAAATGAAATAGGCAAAGATGAAGAACGATCCGGCCATTCAAAATCAGTAACTTCACTTATGGTGACATTTCCATCTAAATACAATACCTTTAATTTAGGTAGTTCACTGAAGGCGTCTGTATAAATGGCACTAATACGGTTTCCTGTTAGTTGCAACATCTGTAAATTTGTTAATCCTTTAAAACTATCAACCTGAATATTTGTAATACAGTTATTGTTCAGATTCAGATCTTGCAAATTTGATAATCCCCTGAATGTATGGGATCGGATCCCGACAATATTGTTATTGCTTAAATTTAATTGTTCCAAATTCGACAACCCACTAAAAGCATCAGTTTCGATTAAGGCGATATTGCACGTATTTAAAAACAGTTGTTTTAGTTTTAATAATTTACCGAACGCGTTCTTGTGAATTATATGAAGACGGTTTCCAGTAAGCGCCAATACCTCCAAGTGTGGCAACTTTGTAAATACACACGATTCAACTACAGCAATATTGTTGTTTTCCAGACGCAATTTTTGTAAATTCGATAATCCCCTGAACATATTACATTGAATTACGTCAATATTGTTATCGCGTAACTCCAGTTCTTGTAGAATTGATAACCCATTAAAAGCATCTGCTTCAAAAGAAACTATATTATTTCCACCAAGATCTAAATGCGCTAATTTGGACAATTTACTGAAGGTATTCTTATACAAAGTTTCAATACGATTTCCATTTAATCGCAGTGTCCTCAAATTTGATAATCCGTTAAACCCATCAAGTTGAATATTATTTATATTGCTATCACTTGCACCTAACATCCTCAACGTTGACAATCCTCTAAAAGTATTATTTCGAATAAACTGAATATAGTTACGACTTATTAGCAGAGCATCTAGGTTTAACAACCCTCTAAATGCATCGGCTTCAATTGTAGTGACATTATTTCCGTCTAAAGATAATTGTTTTAATATTGGTAATTTGCCAAAGGCGTTCTTGTGAATTATATCCATAGGGTTTCCAGTTAACACCAACACTTCCAAGTTTTGCAAGCTTTCAAATCCACTAGATTCAATGCGGGTGATATGGTTACCACCTAAAAAGAGTTTCTTTAATTTCGATAAATTTCTAAAGGTATCAGATCTAACTACACCAATTTGGGAACCGCTCAACTGCAGTTTTTCTAGGTTAGACAACCCATAGAAAGCATCTGCTTCTAGGATCGCTGTACTACTAACATTTAGACGTAATTGTTCTAAATTTGTTAAGCCTCTGAATATGTTTCTGCGAATGACATTCATTCGGTTTGCATTAATGTGTAGTTCTCTTAAATTAGATAAACCCTTAAAACCATCGGGTTCAATATCAGTTAGATTGCTATTATAGAAATGCAACTCCTTCAGTTTCGATAGACCCTTAAAAATATTAGATCGGATATTATCAATTTTGTTATTATCTATTAGTAGTTGATTTAAATTTGATAATCCACTAAAAGCATCGACTTCGAAAATTATTATGTTATTTCCTTTTAGATCTAATTGCGTTAGTTTAGGCAGTTCACTAAAAGTATCTTTATAAATTATACCTATACGGTTTCTACCTAATAGCAAGCTTCTTAAGTTTGATAATCCTTTAAAACTATTAGGTTCAATATCGGTGATATAATTATTACTGATACGCAATTCCTTAACATTTAATAGCCCCTTAAAGGTACTAGATGTTATAACACTATTTTGATTATCACCTAAAAGAAGTACCTCCAAATTTGGCAACCCATTAAAAATTTCGATTTCAATAGCACTTATATTATTATTCTCGATATCCAATTGTTTTAAGTGTGGTGATTTACTGAAGGTGTCTTTGAGTATACGATTAATACGATTCCCGCTTAATTGTAATTTTTCTAAATTTGGTAATTCATCAAAATGTTCAGGTTGAATATCACTAATATTGTTGTGTATCAAGTTTAGAATTTTTAATTGTTTAAATCCTTTAAAGGTATTGACTTGAATAGCATTAATTTTATTCCTCTCCAATAATAATGTATTGAGGTTTACAAACCTACTGAAGGCACCGTTATCAATTATAGTAATACTATTATTACGTAGATTCAGGTGTGTTAATTGTGACAGTTTATTAAATGCATGGCTATCAATGCTACTAATAAAATTACTGTATAATAATAATTCTTCTAAATTTTGTAATTCGCTGAAAGTATCGTTTTCGATAATGCTGATTTTGTTGAACATCAAATATAGGCTAGTCACTTGTGATAGTCCCTTAAACATGCCAGCTTTAAGTATATTAATGCGATTATGACCCATATCAAGCAAGTCTAAATTGGATAAACCGGCAAAGGCGTCAGTTTCGATATCAGTAATGTTATTATTAGTTAAATATAAACGATTTAATGTAGTTAGTCCTTTAAATCTATTTTCTCGAACAACATTAATGGAGTTATCACTGAAGTCGAGTTCTTCTACTGAGGGCAACGCTATTTGATCTGGGTCAAAAAGCAAGAGCAAAAAAGCATCTTCGAAGTATTCTGTTATAATATTTCTTTCAAGGTTCAGCAGCTTCAACTTGGATAAACCTCGGAAAAACGCTCGTTTGACGGATTTAAATTTATTGTCCGCCAACGAGATCAACTCCAGTTCGCGATTTTCTTCCAATAATGTAGCTGGTATATTTTCGAATTGATTCCCGTCTAAATACAGCACTTTCAGTAACTTCAATGTTTTAAATGTTGCAGGTTCTAACTCAAACAAGAAATTATTTGATAACTGCAAGAAATCTAGACGTGGAAGATTTGCAAAGAAATCAGTGGATATTACATTAATACTATTCCTAGACAGATCCAAAATTTCTAAATTAGGTGTATTTGATAAAAAAGTACTTGATAGCTCTCTAATTCTGTTCTTGTGCATACGAAGTACTACAAGATTTGTTAAATCTCTAAATACACCCTTGGGTAAATGGTCGATTCTATTACTTCCTAAACTGAGTGATGTTAGACGGTGTAGTCCCTTAAAAGCATCTTTATCTAAAGTAGCTATCATATTTTCAGCTAATGTCAAGGAAGTTAAACCTTGCAGATTGTCGAAAGTATCTGCTGCAATTTTTTTTAATTTATTTGTATCTATATTCAGGTGCGAGAGTGAAGTTAATTCGTCGAATACACCTGGCGGCACATTTTCAATTTTATTATCAGCTAAAACTAAATTATGTAAATTGTTGAGACCGGAAAATGCTTTGGGATCAATATCGCTCAGAAACGTGACGTTCAGTGTTAATTTGCGGAGGTTAGTTAAGTTCTGAAAAATTCTGGAAGGTAAATTTACATCATCTTCCATTTCAATAGTAAAAGTCCTTAAAGATTGTAAACTATCTAGAATCGGACGAAAACAATTAAGGCTGATGTCTTTCAACTGTAATTCTAGGAGGCTGTCCAAGGTGACATGGTATTGCTCTGCACATCGCTGGATTGTATCTTCGAAATGGTTGCTACTGGAACACGTTCCTTCACATTCAATTATTTTCCAGAAATTATACTTGCAAGTTGTCTCACAACGTACCAAGTATAGCGAAACAACAATTGAAATCCATTTTAATAAGAGGTATTTCATCTTGTAACAGCTGCAACAAGAAAAGATTGTTTTTATTAAGTTAATACATTTTTTTCTCATTCACACACGCCCCCCCCCCTTCTGGAACCGCTTTTGCTTTGCTTCAGGGGTGTGGGCGTCCCTTATACACTAACTATTTATGCAACTAAGTGAAATTAGGTCATTGCCTCAGCCAGGGTCTGTCCCGCGGCCGATCGAACCACGTTTCACTGTGACCTCGACCGACAGCGCTTGTTTGCACTACCCAATTGAGATCCCTGATGTAAATAACTTACAGATGTAGATGAAAATGGTTGCAATATTAAAAACGCATTCCACAAAATGTAACTTAAAGTTTATATTTCAAATTTAATCGAAGTTGCCTTCGAGCTGCGAGAACGAGCAAATGTTCATTGACCGCTCATTGTACAATTCGGTGACCAGAGTAGGATTAAAATGAAAACCCAAGTTGCAACACTGCATTTTTTTCTAGCGACTTTACGGTGTAAATACCCTCGGCAACTTGGCAGGTATGGTTTTCATTTTAATCCTCCTCTGGTCTTCTTGCACTACGACTACTATAGTATTCTGTTCCACATTAAGCAAATCTAAATGCAGCATATTGGTATGTATTAAATCGAATTTACAATCGGAGTCAATTATACATCAACAGCACGAAATAACATTTGGTAGGAAGGCAGCAAGCAAAAAAGGTTAAACAGGATAATAAAAAACATCCAATACCTTGACAGCAAACTAGTGTGCAAAATGGATATGATCCTACATCTAACATAGAAACAAATGAAGCTGCACAAACAAGTAATAATAACGAGTCTAGAACAGCAAACTTGCTCCCAATCCTGTTTGTGCATGAAAACCCGCGCAAGGCAAGGAAGAGAAGGAACAAAAATAGTTTGTCTGTGATATCTTTACAACACACTTTACAATCTGTTGTCATATCCATGTAAATGTGTATGGTCTAAGGAAGTATTGCCCATCGTTAGGTATACATTTTTCCCATCTCTCTGACTACTTGTGGATGCCACGCCAAAAAAAACTGTTGCTCTTTTGAGGCAAACCAATCATCGAGCTATTTTCGTAAGAAGTGGCGCGCTGCTCAGCAAGTGCGTGTCCCATCGATGCAAATAAGTAGTAATAGGACGGAGCCAAATCTGGTGAGTAAACCGTATGCGAAATTATTTCCCAACTGAACGCCTCAATCGTTTCCTTGACCGGTTTTGCTGTGTGGGATGGTGCATTATCATCAAGCAAAATCACTTTGTGTTTCCTTTTTGATATTCTGGTCATTTTTCACGCAAAACTTGATTTAAATCGATCATTCGTTGTCGGTAGTGTGCAGTGTTACCGGTTTCGCCAAGTTTTAGCAGCTCATAATAGATCACACCCTTCTGATCCCACCAAACACAGAACATTGTCTTCCGTCCATAGTGATTTGGCCTTGCAGTCGATGTCGATGGTTCGCCTGGAGTTACCCATGATCTTTTACGCTTAGGATTCTCGAAATGTATCCACTCTTCATCGCCAGTCACAATTCGATGGAGAAATGACTTTCTTTTGTACCTGGCGGGCAGCATTTCGCAAGTGGTTTTTCGGTTTTCCTGCTATCTTTCATTCAGTTCATGTGGAACCCATTTTCCCATCTTCTGGATCTTTCCCATGGCTTTCGAAGGTATAGAGATGGCTTCATCCGCGAGTTGTTGTTGCGTTTGAGCGTCATCCTCATCCAACAGTGCTTGCAATTCCCTGTCTTCAAACTTTTTCTGTGGTCTCCCACGTTCTTCGTTTCTCACGTCAAAATCGCCACTTCTGAATTTTTTAAACCACTCAAAGCACCGCGATTTGACAAGAGCATACTCACCGTAAGCTTCTACAAGCATTCGATGCGATTCTGCAGCAGTTTTCTTCAAATGGTAACAGAAAATCAATGTTGTCCGCAAATGGTAGTTTTCAGGCAGAAAATTCGACATATTCAACGCTATTAAAAACTATGCAGTTGTATGAAACTTCTATTATTGTGAGTTGAAAATCTTTGTCAGATGTCAAAACACGAAAATGGCGCCAATGACGCGGTTTGACGGTAACCGTATTAATAGCTAAGGCCATCTATGGGCAAATTCCGGTTTCATATTTACATACCTGGTATATGTACGAATTCAAAGGAATAAACCCACCTACAAAACGTGTGTAATAGATAGCATTTTAGCTCAGCATGGCCATGTTGTATTTTGTCTGCATCCATATCATCCAGAGCTAAATCCTATTAAAAAGGTATGGACTGTAATAAAAAACCATGTCGCAGAAGACAATTTTAATGATGTTGATAATCAGGCATGGGAGAATATCTGCTTACATGTTGAGCAAATTGAAAAAGAATATCTGGATAGAGAATATTTAATTGATGAAGTTGAAGAAATGTTTATTCAGGTCAGCGGTAGCGATGATCTAGATTCTTATTTAACCTCAGAAGATGAAGGTGATAAGAACGAAGAAAATTTAGGTTGTGCACCGTTACCGTAATTAATTATTAATTATAAATATGATTTTAACAATATTGTGGTTTCACTGAATTATATTATTGTAATTATATTCGCGAATGAGAATCTGACTAATAACAACTTCCTCCTCTTAATATAATAATCAAGGGCGAAGCAAGCATGGGAGCGTATCGCTTAAACTGCACGGATAATTGGAGAAGCACCCAACACACATGGGGACACTCTAAAATAATAAATGTAGTATCTGACCCAAAATTAAAAATGAGAATGGACTACATGTTAACAAAATACTCTTTTCATAAACCCTTCGAAGTACGGATAAACCGTGAAGAATGGGACCAAGGGCAATCACCACACTTGCAAAAAAACTTAGTGTGGTATATAGACGATTCACGGACGAACAACGAACCCGGAGCTGGTGTATACGGCAGTAGACTGCCACAATATTCCAAGTTGAAACCTACGCAATTTTAGCAGCAATAGAAGAGAACATAAGAAGGAGCTTTACAAACAAAACCATCCTTATTATCTCTGGCAGTCAGGCAGCTTTGAAAACACTGAATTCAAACCAGATTAAGTCGAAACTCGTCTGGAATTGCCTTCGTAGTCTCCTAAAACTGGCAAACTCTAGCAAGGTAAAACTTGTGTGGGTACCAGGTCACTGAGACATAGAAGGAAATGAAAACGCAGACAAACTAGCAAAATTAGGATCTGAAACACCGTTCACATGGGCTGAACCTGTCGTCGGTCTAACTAAGCGGACAGTGAGAGGCGCAGTTAAAGAATGGATCGTAACCAAACATTGGGAACACTGAAGACTCCATCTCGGCAAAGACAAAGCAAAGCTATAATGGGTAACCACCCCCACAAACCTACCAAAACAGTCCCACAACTTAGTAGGACTCAAATTGGAGTAGTGACAGGACTTCTAACGGGACAGTAGCACTTCAGACAACATCTATACAACATAGGGCTATTTAACGAAGAGGAAGAGAGGAATAGGAAACAGCCTCCCACATAATATTCCAATGCAAAGCCTTAGCTCGTAGAAGATATCAAATCTTTGAGGGCACTAATCGCAACGAGATACAACCGCAAGCCACTTTGATCAACAAACTCCTAGACCTGATAAAGGGCAAGGATCTACATGACAGCGACTAGCAACAAAAGGGGATGAACAGTAGGCCCAAGAGGCCGCAGTGTCAAGGGCAGTGACAACCCTCCCCGTACAAACAACCAATAACAACAATTATGGCGATTGACAGTACCATTTACGAAAAAAGTGAATAGGTCGAAAAACAGACGTTGAAAAAAAATTTTAGATTATTCATCGCCTGTTCGCTTATAGTCTCTCGAAATTAAAAACGGCGCTCAAGTCGTCTTTAGTAAGCTCTTCTAGCAAATTAATTGTTTAGGGATGACATTTGTGGTGTTTTAAAATTCGTTGAATACTGGTTGGATTAATGCTCAATACAATAGCCATTTGCCTTGTATTCAACATAGGATCGATAACAACGTGGCCCAGAACTGTGACTTCCCCAGCTTCATTTCTTACCGGATTTTCCGCAGTTCGCTTTTTATTTGCGTCAGACCCGGTCCCTCGAAGTGTTCTTACTAGACATATTTGCAATTCACATAAACACTCAATGTTTATTTGCATGTTGCTAGTTGAACAATTCGGCACCTCTACTGGTACATTCATTGTGTTCGAAGAAAAACAAGTATTTATATCAACTCTTTCTGAAATCAAATATACAATTTTAAATGTTCAAAGTACACAACAACTACGAAACACGGCATGACGCTATAAAAAAGCATTCAAATGTCTACGCCGATGTATGGTCAACCAATGCCGTCTAATCATTCCATAAATGATCCTAAATATTTACTATCCTGATCCTTTGGACTACATTTCCGTATGAACTAGTGCTCGGAATCCAAAAATAAAATACTGCTGTATAGCAAATTCATCGAGCTTTCAAGCTTTTGAAACCCTTTGCCATTTGAAATGTTTAGAGTAAAGTCACCGCAATTTTGAGGTTGAAGATAGGAAACACAAATAGCCGTACAGCATGTCTTCCTGGCAAATTCATTCTATGTGTTCGGGCATTTTTCGAAGAATTGAGGTTTGTCTCGCAAAATACGCTTGCTTCGTTTTCGGTGGGCCACCCTGTACGTAATTAAATATCATCGAAATAATGCTACAGACATACGTAAAATGTAGAGGGTATTCTGTTAAAAAAAGTAGTTTAACCATATTATGTCCGATTTAAAAATAAATCTACGGATGTTTTAAGGGAGCAAATTTTAACAAACCTTTAGTGTATGAGTTGATACTTTTGACAGAACAGCATCTGTAACATTCAACTCTTTAGAATTCTTTAATAACGCATTGTACACATTTCCTATGATAATTGCACTTTTTCTGAATTTTCAGTTTTCCGTTTTTATTAATTTAGTTATATATATAATTTTAATTAATTAAAACATTCGAAAACACTAAAATTAAAAGTAATAATTCAAGTACATTGTACATTGCCACGCTTAAAAGAACCCTTTCCACTTCCACTTCAGAAAATAAGAATCATTCTTGAAAAACTTCTTCACAAATCAGAATGGCATTCGTTGACATTTTTACTAAGTAACTAATAGGAATAATAGTGTTTTCAATTACATAAATATGGCTTCTATACCGGAAATTCCAAACGAATACGAAGCTATCACAAAATACATTTTGACTCATTGTGTATTCCTGGCTGTCTACCAATGGCGGCGTTGCAGGTGGGCCCTAATATTCTTAATTTTTGTCCTCTACTAACTGCAGAGTAACACAATCCGAATAAACTCAGGTGAAGATCAATTCTGTTAAACATTTTTCAAATGAAAATTGGAAAATACAAGAACGCCATAAAATTAATGATCCAAATCCTAGTCTATTAATACAGACTTTTGTTGACCACCGACAATTCTCTTACCTTTCAGAGAGATTAAACAGATCACAATTTTGTAAGCAGCTTTATTAATGCAAACAAATCCAAAATTGGACTAATACAGTTTCGGTTGAAGCGTTCAACGTCTGAACAAGACAGGGAATTTCCTGTTAAAACTCTGAAAAGTAAACAAGACCGAAAATTTTGGGTATTTCATTTTAAATTCTTCTTACAAAATATTAGCTGGTGGAGCTACTGCCAATACAAGTGAACTAGTTATTGTTGTTTTTGGGTTTGACTTAGATTGTAAGCCTAAGCAAATACAGGGTGTATCTGACATAGTTACAAATATTAAAGCCGATGGTAGATTTCAATATATACAAACTAGAAAAAAGATTTCTTTGGCAATGGGACCCTTAAGATATGAGAAAATAATAATTGAAAATTTGACCCAAAACTGTTTGAGTACCGCAGGATAATAACAAAAAATTGAGTTCAACGACACGTTATGCAAAGGAGAGTAAGATAGAAGTGCAAAAAAATTTCTTATCACCTGCCACAAACCAATGCTATTGGGTAGGTCAATAATTTCTATTCAGTCTGTTGTTGTTACCACAAGCCAGACAAGTTTTTACGTGTTTGTCACTTTGGATTTACTTTACAATTAGGTAATAACCTTCTACAGATTAAATGCATTTTCTATGTAGCATCAGCAGTTCTCAAACAACATTTTATTTTATTATTTAATTCAAAAAAATAAGATCAATAATTTTTAAAAAATGAATAGCACCATTGAATTCTACTTGAACCAATCTATTACTGGTTTAAATATTTCTACCTATTTCTGATACACCCTGTATAAAAGTGAAAAAAATCATAATTATTATTATGTGGCTAATTTGTTGGAAAAGCTCTACATGGGATATATTATATATATATATATATATACAGGGTGTCCCAAAAATTCTGGGACATAGAGCTACCACGTATTCTAGAGGTCAAAAGAAGTCGATTGGACCCAACTTTGTCTTATACCAAAATGTACCGTTTGCCCGTGAGAGGAGTTCAAAGTTTACTTAAAAAATCACATTTTTGTATGCTGCTCAGAAACGTGTGAAGGTGAAGACTTATTCATTATCTTCATTTTTTGACTCTTGCAAAAACTCCGTAATTCGTATAGTTTCGAAGAAAAAAAATGTTTACTCAAACACTGATAACCGATATTATTATTGCAGGTTTAATTGTATTACAAAATTTAGTTGGCCGTAGACACAAAAATAAAACTTTTTTACAACAAATGTTCAAATGTGACCTCCACCTTCATTGATGCAGAGGTCAACACGACGCGACGTAAAAAATTGAAATGCACCCTTCTTAAAAGATCGTCGTTTTCTCGTAGTGCGTTTACACCATTTTGAATTCTGTCCCACAGTTGTTCAGCATTATTAATTTGTACCTCGTATACTTTTGTTTTTAACGCTCCCCATATGAAGAAGTCACAGGATTTAAATCTGGAGACCGCGGTGGCCATTGAATGGGTGCTTCTTGTCCCCTACCAATCCATCTACCAGCAAATTGTTCATTTAGATATTCTCTTACGGCACGTGCAAAATGAGGTAGCGCACCGTCGTGCATGAAAAACATGTTTTGACGCAAATTAAGGGGCAAGTCTTCTAATAACTCTGGCAAAGTTTCTTGGAGAAAAAGAAGGTAACTAGCGCCATCCAGACGATCAGGCAATCGGAACGGTCCAACCAAAAAATTGTCGATAATTCCGACCCAGACATTAATTTTAAATTCTCGTTGATAATGTCTAGCTTTAACAGCATGTGGATTTTCATCTGCATAAATATGTTCATTGTGTAGGTTTGTCATGCCACGACGCGTAAAACAAGACTCATCAGTAAACAAGATATTAGTGTGGAATCCATCGTCGACTACTCTGCGCTCCCGAATAATTTCTGCAAAATTTAAACGTGATTCGTGGTCAAGTGGCAATAATTCTTGAACTGGCTGGATGTGAAAAGGACGAATTAATTGATCGGCAAGGATCCGACTTACAGTGCTTTTTGGAATCCCAGTTTCACGTTGCAATATTCTGGTACTGATCTCAGGATTGTTATCAATCCTTTGAAGAACTGCTTCTTCCACAATGGGTATTCGGGCTTGTCGAGGTCTTCCAGTGTTAAATCTGGCTGGCTGCAAACTTCCTGTTTCTCGAAGACGACATTCGATACGAGCAAAGGTTTTGTGATTTGGAATTCTTCGATTTGGATATCTCTCTTGATACACGCGGACACTCTCGCGGCAGTTACCTTGACAGTATCCAAGAACTAATAAATGTCGGTCTGCTCATTGAAAGGGAAATCCATATATTTGATAGCGGCAAAAATAACAGCAGCAACAACAACAACAATTAAAGCAGCAACGATGGTTACAATAACAAAAAAGAATACAAAAGCAACAAACAGTGAACAATTATTGAAAAGTTTACTGTCAACAATCAACTGAGATGATTATGAATTTGTTTCCTATCAAAATTATCACCTTTGTTTTATTTTTGTGTCTACGGCCAACTAAATTTTGTAATACAATTAAACCTGCAATAATAATATCGGTTATCAGTGTTTGAGTAAACATTTTTTTCTTCGAAACTATACGAACTACGGAGTTTTTACAAGAGTCAAAAAATGAAGCTAATGAATAAGTCTTCACCTTAAAAAAACATAGAATCGTATCATCCTTAAAAAAATTCTGAACAAATTTATCAGGGGATGGGGGTGGTTTTAACCCTTCTCCAATTTTCTTTGGTTTTCTTTTGCTACTGAAAGTAGTGGCTTCCTTTGAAGTGTCCAGGTACCAAATTTCATTAAAATTGGTTAACACGTTTCTGACCAGCATACAAAAATGTGATTTTTTAAGTAAACTTTGAACTCTCACGGGCAAACGGTACATTTTGGTATATGACAAAGTTGGGTCCAATCGACTTCTTTTGACTTCTAGAATACGTGGTAGCTCTATGTCCCAGGAGTTTTGGGACACCCTGTATATTGGTCATACACTTTGATTGTATCTAAATACATTATATAATTTACGGAAACCTAATCCTGTTTTTCTTTTAATATCATTTTGTGTGCTATCCATTCTAAATCTTGCATTCTGCCTCATATACACATAATCATATAGAATTTTTGTAATTAAATTTCCGCATGAGATCTGCATATTAATCGTGATCCAATTTGTCACGATCTTTACTTTTGTTTTATTAATCTGTAATCCTATTTCCTGAGTGGCTTCTGTAATTTCCTCTATCAATTCTTGTAGCTATTTAGGGATTTCATAAATTAGAAGAATATCGTCCATAAACTTTCCGATTAACAATTTTACAACTTTAAAAAGTATCTGCAATTGTTGAAGATTCGACGATAAAAGAAAACGAATCTGTTGATGTGATGGCAATACAAGCAATGGATAAATGAGAGATAGAAGGTAATAAAATGGTAAAAACCGACATAAAAAGCTATCAAAAGACAATAATATGACACAATTGAACAAACAATGGAGAGAAATCAAATATAACAAACTTCGATATATATGATATATATTGTGATATTTAAGTCTTTTGGCAATACTCGGGAAGCAACAGCTATGAGGAAATGAAGAAAAAGGCCTTAGATACGGGAAAATGGAAAGCTGCGACAAACCAGTCCCAGGACTGACGACCATGGAGGAGGGAGACAATACTTTATTAATAACAAAACGGCACAATAATACGTTCCGTGGAAATTCCTTCCGGCACGTTTACTTTTTGAATGTCTGATATGGGTGTCTTGAATCGAATGTCGACCTAGCGCAGTTATACAGATTGACTCTTCTGTCGGATAAGAAGTAAAGCCGTAGGTCCCGTGCCACTGCGATGTGTGACACGTTAAAAATCACTACTGGAGTTGAATTTACCCCAGATAGGCAAAATTCATAGTTAGGGTGTACAATGGGCCAAATGTGGCCTAAGTGCAAAGAGATGCTTGGAAAACCGCGTCCTAAATCTCGCTCTTTCAAAGCAAGCAAGCAAGCAACCCATTTGAACAAAACATTGCCATGGTTTCATCAGAATAAATACTGTTTCTCACACATTTATTGTTATCATTATTTCAAATTTTGACCGGTTGCTGATGAACACCGATCATATTATCAAGTTAACTTTTCCGAGAACTATAGAACCAACTATATAAAGTATATAAATATAAGTATACAGGGTGGTCCAGATTTATTTCAGAAAACTTCACCAGCGTGTTCCAATATCCAAATTAATGTAAAAAGTTTATATGAACGTGGGTCCTTAAATGCTTCCTAACGGAGATATGCGATATCTCCGTTAGGAAGCTTAAGGTTTTAATAAAAGAATGCCAAAGAACAGAATTTATTATTTAACTATCATTACTAGGGTGATGAGGCGGCCGTAGGCTAGAGGTTAGCGCGTTAGACTTCTACGCTGAAGGTCCTGGGTTCAATTCCCAGTACCGGAACATCGGATTTTTAACGGCCGTTCTCCCTCGCAAGGCAATGGCAAACCAGCGAGGTATTCTGCCTAGTAAATCTTCTCTGGAGTAGAAGTGTTTACACTTTCCGTGGTTCGGAGCCCACGTTAAGCTGTAGGTCCTCTATGTCTGTGGCACTCTAAACGCGCAACACAGGCATAGGAGAGAAGATCGCTACGTCTCGTAAGAGATAAAGCACCCTAAGAAGAAGACTAGGGTGATATTACAATATGAAATAGCAGAATTAATAATGTAGATGTTCAAACTGTAATCCGCCAACATCGATACATTTCCTACAACGTCGAATCAGTGAATCAATCGCGGTAGATATTTCCAAAGGATTCTGCCTCATCTCATTACAAACGTCTTCAATTCTTAAAATTAATTCTTCCCTTGTATTAACAGACGTTGCATATACTTTATCTTTTAACTTTCACCAAACATAATAATCGAGCAGAGTGAGGTCTGGCGATTTTGGGGGCCAGGATACTGGTCCTGAACGACCAATCCGAGCCAAACATTAACACTAAATTCATTTTGAAAATTTCGTGGTCGAGTCTCATGCGGATTTTCACGTGCCCAAACATAAAGATTGTGATAATTAACTACTCCGGTTCTCGTGAATGTAGCTTCATCCGTCCAAGGTATTTTATATAAAAATTTATGGTTATTTTCTACCTGATGTAAAATCCACTCACAAAAGATCAACCTTGTTTCTGCATCACCAGGATGTAAATTTTGTACAGGTTGAAAATGATATGATTTTCTATGATCTGCATGTAATGTTCGTAACACTCTTGATTTTGATACATTAAGTTGTTGAGCCGCTCTGCGAGAACTGAGTCATGGATTTTCATTGAATGCTTGAAGCATGCGGTTAGTAATTCTTCTTAGTATTGGGTTGTCATTTCTGTTTTGTAAATACAGTAAACTGTATAATTTTTGACAGATTAATTAGTCACTTGTTTTTTACAGCACGCTTTCATTATCAACACTATCTACGCCTATTTGTTTTACGATTTTAAAAATTTTAGATAAAGGGAAACTGCGCAATGTAACACATATGTATTATTGCATAACACTTTAAGATTCGATATCTCCGTTAGGAAGCATTTAAGTACCCACGTTTATATAAACTTTCTGCATTAACTTGGTTATTGGAACACGCTGGTGAAGTTTCCCGAAATAAATCTGGACCACCCTGTATAAATCCGACCAATGCAACCCAAACTAAACCCTTTGTTGGTTTGTAGAAGTTGGTGCGGTTGTTTTCTTCTGTTACTGATTTGGAAGATTAGATTTTTAACCATCTTTGATGTTTCCGTTTCATCAAATTTGTTCAGAATTTTGATTGTAACCAGTTATTGGGTTCGGATTTGAATAGAGATCAATAAATAAAATATATGCTATATGAGATGTGCTTTGGAGATGGAATTTGAATATTGCTTGGCCCGATAACTTTTACAGTTTTCAATAAGAAATGTAAAACAATATCATATAATAACGTAACAGAATGAAGCAGAACTGACCTTGTTATGAAACTTGTGACGTTACCCAACTACCATGGCGTATGCCTTATGTATTATATGCTGGACTAGTTTTCTTCAACGTAAGCTCATTTTACGAAATTTTTTTCGATGTTTTTATGAAAAGCTGCAAATATTTTGGATGCATCAAAGGAGAAATGTAATTATTTTATATAAACACCTCAAATTGAATAATGTTCACTTATTATTGTCAGCCTGGAGATGACACATGTGATACAAAAAATAAATAAGACTTGCATTATTTGGGATTCCTAATATTTACAATAATTTTAAGCTAACCTAGCTGCATCGGATAACAAGAATAACTAATTTACGTAAACTATGTATAATTCTGTGAAATAAATAACCACATGTGTCAAGTAAAATATTACATAGGATATAAAATTAAAAGACCATACGTGAGTAGTTAACTGTACACAGTAATTTATTGTTTAGTTTCCTCACGGTTGTCTTCAAGTGAATTATATTTTGGCACAATTTGGCAAAATATTACAGATATTTAATCCTTTGGAGACATCTTACCAATGTATAACTTATAAATAAGTAGTCTCTAGCGCTGCTGGAAATATTTTCCGTGTTTTAAGATAACCACATTTTATTAAGAAACGTTGTCAGTTAATTTAAACAAATGCAGAAATTGTCGTCGATATCTTATTCTATATAACCTATAATGAAACAGTCTCGGAAATGCCTGAAAGAGTTCTTAGTAACTTCTGCCGAGACAAAACTATGTCGAGTAATATTATTGATGATGCCCTAAAACACCGTTCATAATTCTACCGAGGATGCAAAGCTCTTCAGTTGTTGAAACATATTTAAGATTTCTAATTTTAAAAGCTAAGTCTTTAATGCAAATTTCTAAAACTGTGTTACCGCAAGTCGATCACTGTCATATTGACGTTTAATTCAGCTCTGTTCCGATAACAACATAACCATATTATTAAATGACGTCAATGCATGCTTTGAAGATTTACCGTATAAAAAAAACAGGGCCAAACATAAAACCCTGCGGTACACCAACATTACTTCTCCCCAAATCTGAGTTAATTATCCTGATACAAGTCTCCTTCTTATGTACGAGGGTCGATTGATAACTAAGGTCTCCAATCCTATATAATATGTTTGAGACAAGAGGAAATAATGAAACCGGTGTCAAAATAAAGTAAATTTATTGTACTTCAAACCTACATTTCACCACTTAGTGTCACACATTTTTCCAAACGCTGTATCCATTTACTCATTCCGAGCATAAAGAAACTTTCTGGTTTACTCTTGATCCACTTGCAACCTGAACTTCGGTATCCGACGATGCATGGTGACCTTTCAATACCTCCTCCAACTTTGGGAACAACTAGAAGTCTGAGGGTGCCAAATCGGGGCTGTACGGCGGGTGAAAAACAACCGTGAATTCAGGTTCGTCATTGTCTTCGTCGTTTCGCGGCTGCATGCGGTCTGGCGTTGTTGTGGTGCAACCAGAAAGTGGTCCGGCCTTACTCTACGTATACGTTTCTTGAGTGCTCGTAAGGTTACGCAGCATCTTGCCGAATTAATTGTTGTTCCCTTTGGCAGATATTCCGTGTGAGTGACACCCGTTGCATCCCAAAATATCGTGAACATGACTTTGTGTGCTGAGAGAACTGTTTTGAATTTCCTCCAAACAAACATTGCCATAAACAGCTTTCAAACGCATGGGAATTTCGATAGGCGCGCAAACTTCCAGCTTTTTAAATTCTATCACTGATCGTTGCTTGGTACGCAACTCAGAAGTCGAGGTCATGATAAATGACACTATTACGCAACGACGCGACACAGGAAACTCAAACTTTGCAAGTTTAGACTAGACACTCGAGGCTACCTAATGCAGGCTAGAATTTGCTTCTATCCCCGCTACTCGCACCACGGCGCTGTTGGAGACCTTAGTTATCAATCAACCCTCGTATCTTTCAGTTTTAGAAACTACAGAGTTACTTATTCGCGTTGTTTCTGTTATCCACAAATTATACAGCGCCACAAGTCTATATTTACACAATCAAATGCCCTGCAGAGATTGCAGACGGCATTCGTCTGTTTCCAGATCTATAGTTTTACTGATATTGTAATTTTTAGAATAAAAAGATGTTCATAATATTGTTACAAAGCCCTTCATGTTTTCTAATAAGGTTTCCGTTTGATTATCAAACTGTTTCAAACTTTCAAACATTTTGGAAAATACTGAGGATAAAGCAGTAATTCTGTCGTATTATCGTTCTTTTTATGTACTTGTATAATTCTCTACACTTCAAGGTGTTTAGCGAAACAAATCCATCTTAAATCGATTACAGAAATCACGATTGCAGTTTTCTTAGTAGTAGTAGTAATTTTTGTTTTATTATATATAGTTCTTGGAGCATCATCTTCAATAATACAAGTCAAAATAAGTAAATTTTAGGGATTACTAGAGTCATACAATGTAGCTATATATTTAAAGAATATTGACGTATGTAGGATTGATTGCATACTCTATTGATTCGCTGTTTAAAAAGTGTTCAAAACAGCAAATCGTTAACAAATACTTGACTATGTCTAAGGAAGCGTCTGTACATTATTACGCGAGGAATAAAAACAGGAAGTCGTTAATAATGGAAAAGAAAAATTGTAATTGATTTCCTAAGTGAAAATAACATTTTTGATGGAGCTAAATTTAGACACGTTCTCGGACAGTTCTGGGATATATTATGTCAGACCTTACGTGTGAAAAGCTACCGTGGAGGGTTTTCCTTTGTGCTTTATTTAGCCGACAAATACGATCTACTTCAGGAAATGCGCAGGAAAGCTTTATTATACCGTGGACAATACGACGTAAGTGAAAATAAACTTGAGTTTGTAAAGGCATTTTCGAATACTCCAAATCAAATAATAATTAATTAAATAAATACTATTAAGAATAATAATATTGTTTGTCTGATATTATTAACTTTTTTAACCTTTTATACCGTCGCACGCAATAAAGATGATTAAATTGGCGTGGAAAACAATCCGTATTGAAATTCTAGAAATTCTTACAGTCGGTGCAATAGGAAAGCGAATTTCAAATCCAATTATTATTTCGTTCAACATCTTGCCAACATTCGAATAAATTAAAACCGTTAAATCACTCTTGAGTTATAGAGTACACGAAACGCAATTAAACGAACTACTCACTCTCAACTGTCGGTCGAAATAAATGTAGAAAACCTAGAAAATGTTAATGTTGGTATGTAAAGCATGTCGTACAAGATCCAATAAAACAAAAAATTACAACAGTTTTACAGCAAACAAACTCCGAAATAACTTCGTCAGTGACAACGAAATTGGATTTTTAAATTTTCGTCGACTTGACTTTTCTAATTTCAATTGGTTTGTTTTAAATAAATTGCGAGGATTGTTTTGAATGATTTATTCTCAAATTGATTCCTTATTTTAAACAATTTAATTTTATAGGTAGTTTAAAGGCAATTGGAACGGAGTCTACCTTAGTAGTATTGGGATCTTTCAAGGGTAGGTCTTTATCCCCGTCCCATCCACCGTTTGTATATTAATTGTAGTTAATCTTTACCCACATCTATAGGTAGAGTACCCCAACCTCTATCTTGTAGAGTTGTTTACACCTATCTGCGAAAATCATTAAAGCTATTAATTACCGAGTGGAACCTAATATTTGATGTTTATGGGAAATGTTAATTAAGTGAACGCAAACGACGTCCATGGAATGTTATAATTTGCTTTTTTATGCGTTAATTTTATACAAGGTTACTGAAACGCTTCAAACCGTTTTGGGATATTGATTTCAAATTTTAGGGGAATAAATTAGATTCTGCGTATATTGTCAAATAACTAATAATATTGGTTAGCCTCTGGGTCTTTGAACATGGCCGCCATTTTGAATTATTTTATATAGTACGTAGGTCATACTTTTGAAAAGCTTATTTTTCTGTTATCAATATTCCAAAATAGTGGAGGATTTTACCTTTTACTAATACGTATCGTTCTAGGGCGCAGCTGTAAAATAATAATACATGATCGGATGACAATTCAGTAGGTGCTTTGTTAGTAATTTGCATTTACTTTTAATAAATAATTTGGTTCTAAATAACTAATGGCAGACAGCGCATGCAGTTATAAATTAATTTTAATATTACAAGAAATTATAAATATTTGTAAAAGATACACCTTCAGTTATGTAAAATACTCAGCAAACTATATTACAGTTGAAGTCGCTTATAACGAACCTGCTTATAATGAACCGCCGTATATAACGAACTATTCCCAAAAGTTTCGACAAACTTCCCATAAGATCCTTTATAAATATCCTTGCCTATATCGAACCTGTAGATAAGTTTATTCCGGATATAACGATCCGCAAAATTGTTCCCATGCTTGGACATTTCTTATTCCGTTTACTTAAACGCACTTAGAAATTTCCAAAGGAGATGCTTAGATAGTAATTTTCCTCGGAAAAGTACATAAATTGTTGGGACTCTCCAGTTTCGGCATTTTCGAATTGTAAACGGGTGAGAAGGATTTTAGGAAATTATCAACGAGTAAATGGTTCCGACTTTCCAGATGGTTTCGGTATTTAAGTTGTAAAGGGATGAGGGTGCCTAGTTGGGTTTCCCCAAAATTACTTACACTCAAGTAAAAAAGTTTCTCTAGTTGCAGTTTTTATTTATGCTTCCTGGTGACCAGATCAATATGGTAAATTAATAAACGTCGTTTAGTGTTTACATTAGAATTTAATATTGTGCGAGATTTTCAAAACGAAAATACTCAAAAGTGATGTGTGTCGAGAAAATAATCTAAGTAGAGGTGTGGTTACAACAATTTGGACAAACAGAGAACAAATAATTGTTGCATATGAAAGTCAAAATACCAAAACTAAGAAAATTCGCAAATCAGTTTACTATTGTGGATTAGGCATTGTATAAATGGTTTATTGAACAGAGTAAAAATAACGTCCCTATTAGTGGTCCAATTTTACAGGTAAAAGCAGAAGAATTCGGAAAGAAATTAAAAACCAATTGGAAGGAACGTAGTGTTTGTATATTACAAGCTGCAAAGAAAGGCTGGGGTGGCTCAGTGGTAAGACAGCCAGGCTGTGGATTTAATATTCCAAATGCTTCCCGGTTCGAATCACCCGAGGGGTTGGAAATTTTTCTAATTCTCTGGGTGGTCGGTAGTGGGTCCCGGTGCCCATTTGCCATTGGGGATCAATTTAATGACACTCCTCGTGTTACGGTCGTATTAGGGGAGTAACAAGAGCATAAACAGAAACATCCACACAACAGGCAATTCAAGGACAGTTTCGGACTAACACGGTGACCCGCAGAGTCGGTCCCTGTTGTTGCATAGCACAAACTAGCTTAGCTTTGGTTCACACCGCCTCGATAACGGGCAAGCGGTACAAACGAGGATCACGATTATGATATGAAAAAAATATTGCATGCTGGATTC
Source organism: Limonius californicus (assembly GCA_014611495.1). NCBI lineage: Eukaryota > Metazoa > Arthropoda > Insecta > Coleoptera > Elateridae > Limonius > Limonius californicus. Next base: position 23,132 of record JABXWE010009387.1, on the reverse strand, counting down.
AGCGTTATAAAAAACGTCAAAATATTTGAGTGGAAAATTGTAGGTAGCAACAACCGCAAGTGGACTGTGTAAATAAGTCAGGAATATCGAGAAAAGTTCCAGTAATCTTAACCCCGTTTAATGATAGCCGAGAAGTGTCCGACTCGGCGGGCAGGTATAGAACCTTTTATAATCCAGGTCGGACTAAAAAAGTCCCTTGTTAAATTTTTGCCAAAAATTGTAGTAGTTGACGTTGAAGTTGCCATTTATTACAGTATTTGGTATTATGGTAATGCCTTCATCAATTACACTAAGTTGTATGCGAAAAAATATCTAATAAAAATACTAGGTTTACTGCTCATTAATTAAAACAATTTCGATTTGGAGGTGGAGGAAGATCAACAAAATTAGGTTTCTCAACAGAATATAAGAATAATAAGTCGAAAGTAGGAACATATTTTAGGTATATTTTTGGTTTGTCTTTTCTTGATTCTGACCAAGTTGGAGACTCTTCTGCCTTAGATTCTTCGGCGATTCAACCACTATATAAAAAGTAAATCAATTCGCCGATTCTCTCTTTTTTGGTTAACAATTCTAAAAGGTTGCAATGTCTATTACTTAGTAGAAAATTATATATCAGACGATGTAATATTTCAACCTGTAATTTGGATACAACAATCTAACAGCTTACATAGAACAACGAATGCCTGCGATAAACTACATGTCCACTGAGCGAGACTCTTCTCTGTTATCGTTAAAATGGATAAAAATTTTCTTCGTGGAGATTTCAAATCTGCCTATGACTCCTTTTGATCCTGCACTTAATACTTATACAGATTTTAAAAAAATTGGGATTCTTCTCGGTTCTGCCCAAATTATACATATTAAATGGAATCGTTTCTTACATCGTTTATTACGAACTTCGGATATATTGAACTCATTTTGCAGGTCCCTCGCGGTTCGTTGTAACCGATTTCAACTGCATTTTATTTTCTATGCCAGTAATAACATTCTTTGAAAATTTCGTGTAATTATTGTTATATAGATTTTTATTATTGTAATTCTTTAATTTCCTTTAAAGATAATTAAAATATAAGTTTAATATTAACGTTATGTATTTATATGACACGGTTTGCTCAGGCCAGTATGGCGATTAACACTTAGTGTGTCGCAGAAATGTCAAGTACGCATTTAATTTAAAACCAGGAACGTCGTAAAGAGCTCTCACGTCAATGGTATTGAAACCGATCGGACGTATTTATTACAAACTTTTATTAAATTTAATACTGCTTCAGATATAATACAAAATTCTTTGACACAATGATGTAATTTAAAACTGATAACAAATACGGACTATTTTTTCCACTTAGATAAGTTCCGGAACTTGGCCCATGAGTTGGATAAGGTGATCGTAGGCAATCGTATGAACTAGTGTGGCCTACAATTAATGACAGCCATGCATCTAAAAATATTTAAAAATTTAACGGAAACAGCTGTACGAAATATATTCCTAGAACTGGAAGACCTCGTACTTCTACAAGGAATGAAAAATCCGAGAAGTTTTGTTAGAAAATCTAGAAACTTCTAAGACACTTAGCTCCTAATAATAATATTGTCTCTCATCTCTTTATTATATTTTACATTAAAAAATGTATCATGTTCATAAGAGACAACATTTCCTAATACCACGAGCAGGACGTAAATATTTCTAAAGAGGCTTATTGCCGTAATTGAAAAGTAAAACTTTTCTCAACTGTTAAATATTTTCTTATAGAGCGACTTTTTGAAAGCCAGAAATGTTAACAAACGTAGAGCGACGTTGAATTTTATGGTAGTTATTTTAAAATTACATTAAATTTATTCGTTAAAAGTTTTAATAAATCGTCAAATACTGAATGTGGCTGAAATGGTTAAAAATGGTATATGTAAATATAATTTCAATTGAGAATTTTAAAGGAAATAATAATTCAAGAATTGGCAAAATGCAACTTACTAAGAAATAGTATTACAGCTAATGTATATATCTGCATTAATGTAGGAGGGGTTCGTTTTATATTCACCGATTGGGCAGTTTTAAATTTTGATACAATATCCCATTTAAGTTTTTTTAACCACACATTCCTTGGTAAGTTTTATGCCAATTTACAGAACAGTAGCAACGTTATTAATTTCATTACTTGTCAGTTTGAGTGGCATTGCATTGTTAACTTGTGGAAATTCCTCACAAAACAGGGAAAAACTTCAAAAATCATTATTAAAGAAATGTTGGGATAGGGCTGGGATGGCTCAGTGGTAAGAGAGTAGAGATTTGGATGTAATAGTTCAAATGTTTCCAGGTTCGAATCACTCCAGAATTTTTCCTAATTCCCTGGGTAATCGGTACTGGGTCCCGCTCTCCATTTGCGATTGGGAATAAAATTAATAGCACTTCTCGTGTTACGGGCTCACTAGTGGAATAATAAAACCATACCTACACAAAATATACCATACATCAGGCAGTTTAACCAAGGTTGCGCATCAACATGGTAACCCGCAGAGTTGGACTCTGTTGTGCATAGTAACATGTGATCAAAATTTTTCAAATTAGTGACGGCTATGAAAATTTTTTGCATGCCTGAGGCTGAACTATAAATAAAAGCCAATTTAAACAACTATCAAATGAAAATAATTTATTTATTTTTTTTTATTTATTTATTTGCTTGTCTTTATTGGTTTACTTTTTAAAATGTGTTTTATTGCGAGCAGATATACTTTGAGGTCAAGTTCACTTTGTTTGTGTTTACTTTTAAAATAAGAAACACAAACTACGGCCGGTACATAACATGACAGCTACGACATACCTTGCAGTACTCACAGCTAGCCCTAATTTGAAAACTACTTGATCACTCGTTATCAGAAATCAGAATTATCTTTCCAGAGATTTACTTCCAGTAGAATTGTGGATTACAAACGGGCTGTAACACACCTACGGGATATCATATATCTTGAATTATAAATTGGAAAATGAATCGTAATTGAATCTACATTACCAGGTTTATTTCTGTGAGATCTTTCTTGTGAGGATATTTAAAGAAACAGATCTTCAGATAACGTAAATCATCTCATTCAGTGTGAAATACTAGAAAATTCTAATTTATGAATCAAAAAATTTTCTAGAAGTTTTAATCATATGCTGCGCCACTGTCAAGAACCAAATTAACAGTATTTTAAACATTGAGACTTATATAGGGTGTCCCATTTTGAACTTGGGAATTTGAATTTGGACCCATATTCTAACCGGCTAACCAAAAATTGTTTTATTTGACAACTATCATCTGGACACCAGGCAAATTTATCATGCAGAATTTTAGAATGGAAAAACGTAGATATATTAATCTTCCAAAACTGTTTTTTTTGCGTTTTTTGAAAATAAGATTTCCAAAGAAACAAAATTTCCTGGCCGTATCATTTCTCAACATGGTGACATAAATTGGGTTGCGAGCTCTTGCGATGTAACACCTCTAGACATTTTTGTTCGGGTCTTTGAAAAGGACTTTGTAATCTATGAGCTCAATTTGCGAAAATATAATTAAAAATTGCGTCAAAAGACTGGTTATATACAGGAATAACCGAGGGGACATTTGGCAGATATTTTATTTCGACCAAAATTCCCCATGTGTTACGTTAAATGAATAAATTACAAAGTTTCTAAATATGAGATTTATTCAAAGAACAAAACCTCAAATTCAAAATGAGATACCTTATAGTTTACATAATTAATGAAATAGTTATTATTTGCGGTTTATTAGTCTGCTTAATTAACAATAGTAAGAGTGTTAAATTCAAGAAATATTAGTATAATGTGGTTTTGATACTACTGAATTGTCGTCCTATTATATATAATATGTTTTTATTTTATAACTCCACGCAACAAACACGGATAAGCAGCAAATTGAATTAATGATTATATTTTTAGCGTTTTATCTTCTTAAAATCCCGTACAATTTATAAAGAAATCAAAATGGCGGCGTTACTCATAAACCATAACGGTAACGCACATAATAAACACTAGTTATCGCATACAAAACGCCATAATATCTAATTTACCACCTTAAAGTGAAAAGAAGTAATGAAGGCACAGAAACATTTCCTTACTTTTTTGTAACCTTGTATATGCAAATAACTGCTTAAGTTTTGCCCATTTCACAACTTTTCTCCAAGTGTTCAACGAAATTCACCTTTGTAATTTCTAGTTTGAAATGACTTCTGCATTTTTATCTTTATTTGTGTTAATGTCATTGTAAAGTAGTTTTGATTAAAAGTCCATTTTCCTTTATGTTTTTCGAGCTGCAGTGCAAATTGCTTTCGAATAAAGCTTAACGCCGAAGTAATGCGAGCTCGTTCTCTTTAGAAATACTCGTTGAAAAGTGAACATTATGCAGGATCAGCTTTTCTCTATTAAGAGAAACTGAAGATTTCCAATAACGTTCATCGTGTTTATCGTTTAAGTTTGATGGGTTCTTTTTATGCTTCACTATCTGTTCCTGCTGCTGGAATTGCATTAAACTGTACGCGGCAACATAAATAAAACATTTTACAAGCAATTCCTCCGCAAATTACCAGGATTATTATTTTATGCGCTTGTTTGCCATGACGGAAATATTTAATTATCCAATATAACTTACAACTATCTAAAGTGCACCGTTCCAGATAATTGCGAATTGCTTAAGCTCTGTAGTAAATGATGCAATTTGCTTGAACACTTACTTAGACAAGTAGCTCTGTTTAGAATATTTGACCCTATTTGACTGTTTTGCTTTATGTATCACAAGATTTAAAATAAAACCTTATAACGAGCTATTTAATGCAGTTACTTAACTTAAAGGGATGTCTTAAAACAATTACATTAAACCCTCGAATCCCCCTTTTTAAAAGACCTCATAAGACTTCAAATTAAATTAAACCCAGAAATTAAATCCGGTGTTGTTAAATCCGCATGCTGAAACCTTTAAAACAATTACAGGTAGCTCAATCTTGTTAAAACCCCTTTCTCGGTGGGCTGGCGAAAAACGCCTGTAACTTCTTATTTTCTTGCGTGCTCCCAGGTTCCAGTTCAACTCCAAACGTAAACGCCTGTGTTGATATTTCAGAGAAGAGTGGTGGCGGAAGTGGTGAGAGAGTTACGAATTATGGGGAAATATTGGTGGAAAAATTTCACGGCATTAGTGAAAAATTGCTCGGCCACCATCGATCAGACAGTGATACTTCCACTACTAGGGTTAAGTCAGGTATTGACAAGTCGCATTCAGTAAAAGCTGATAAGTATACCACTAAAAATGCACAATTGTTCAGTTTTTACGTTAGCGCCGATATATCTGCATGCTGTAATTATGCTAATTTGTAAGTTAGTAAAGCTTTCTAATGTATTTTTATGGCTTGCCATTCGCTGGTAGAAACTAACAGAAGGAAAAAGAAATAGAAGTAAACGTTTGCAGATCGACCATAACATTATTTATGTTGGTCTGAAGATGGATCTTCCAACAATTCAACGCGGCCAAGTTAGCGCACGGCAATTCGCCTCAGGGACAATTCAACGCATGCGAGTATTTTAGGCAATGCAATGCGCACCCGCTTATAAGTTGCTGGAACTACTTGCATTATGTTTTGTTGGAAAGTAAGATACACATACGCACTAGTTATTTTATACAATTATGTTATTTAAAAAATAGCATTTTGAAATTTCAATTTCAAGCTGTAGGCTTATACAACTGTTGTAAGTGGCATCTTGATTTGCTAAGTCATTGTTGCTGCTACATTGGACGTTTTATGTTCGTTTACAAAGGACATCGTCGGGACTATGGACAGTCCTTAGTAGCAACACGAATGACGCAACTCCAATTTGGAAATCTAGATGCCTGCAATACCGATGTTTTTGTAGCCATAAAATAATCAAATTGAATGTTGAGGAATTTACCTTGTGCAAGCTCAAATTAAACTCAAAAACCTTGAATTATTTGATATAAATACTTTGTCTACGTTGCATTTCAGTGCAGTTTCTTATGCATAAGTTTTTATTTTAGCATTCCATACTTTTTCATATGTTTAATTACTGCCACACGTTTTGTTTACTCCACGAACATTTTAGTTTGTAATATCGAAACAAAATTGTGCACTGACCAAGTAAATAGTTAAACACAACCTCAGTAATTCATTTATTCCTATAAGCAGTAAAACATGAAACTTGTAAACTTATTGAATAGCACGGTATTACTATTTGTTAATAACAACAGACCGTTGTTAAATAAAAAAAAACACAATTAGCTAAGATTTTGTGCTATTACTTCGTGTATTCACTGGCCACTGTGTACATGGCATGGGTATAAACATTAATCTTCAAAAATTGCCCGAGCTGTAGATACTGCAACTTACGTTTAAGCTATTCTTCACCTTTGATAAAATAGCTAATTATAATAAAAATAACAAAAACGTTGCACATTGCCCCGATGGTTGTTCTATAGTAGTACATAGTCAAACGCGTTCAGCCATGCAAGTGCCATAAAATTTAAAAGTTCCATTAATCTAAATTTTTACGAATATCTACGGTACCAAAGATTTTCAACAACTTTCGTGAAAACTAAAAGTTGTTACATGATATTCCCACAATTTTGTAAAACCAATAATTTCATCAGTCTTTATTTGGCATATGTTAACAAATCTTTAAATTTATTCAAATCTTTCGAAGATACCATCATAGATATTCGTAATTTAGAACGATACTATTTAATTCATAACCTATTGTTATACATTTCTAACGACAGTATACCGCCCTTCCATACTAAATACTAGAAACGTTACTTTAGTATGTATGATCCTGAGAAAAATACTTCAAACGCTATGTATATCTTCGGTTCTTCTCAATATGTACAGACATGTTCAATAAACTTTAAATAGTATTGAAACCCGAATCGAATCGTGCGTGTGAATGAAATATTCGCGACCACAGTTGATATTTGTCACCGATATAACTGCAAATCATTAGTTTTGTTATTTTGACCGGTTATTAATCGTTTTAATAGTTTAACAAAAGAAACCTGTCGAGTCGTAATAATAAACTGTTTTGATGGGGGATTTATAAAAACGACTCGCAGCAACTCAAAACATACCTATAATTTGTTTTTAGTAGAAACGCACGTCGAATCCTATTGCGAATATTTCATTTTCATAGCAGATTCCGCTATTTGTCATACCTTCTTACTTTGTCTTACGTACACTCAACAATACTAGAGTTGGGGTAGAATGGGAAGTGAAGAGATGTGCACAGCGTTAATAAAGGAAAGCACAATCAATGTTTACTTGGCCAGGGGCTGCGTGCGTTATTTTAACCGCCGAAATTGTCAGTTTAAAGCAGTGAATTACATTTTCGTATACAACACAGTATCATACACGATCAAAATTTCGACGAATTGCCCTGCGGTGAATAAACCGCGTCGAATTGTTGTGGTATCATAAAGATGATAACGTGAGTCAGAAGTAACTGGCATAACAGTGATTGCATGAAAGTGTATATCTTTGCAAATGAATTTAAAATTGTAAATTACGTAATTAATTTTATGCGGGTTACTGATTCAGATAACCAAATTTGTTGAATCATTTTAGTAAGCTTCATACTGCTGTACGGTTACAGATTTCTGGACGAAATAAAATTATAAAACATTACTTTGTGTTATTGAAATTTAACATAAAAAAAAACCAATTGGAATGCATAGTCTCGTCTACGCCATTAATTAGTTTTCATGCAAGCTATATTCTGATTTGTTTTATTATCTACAATATCTAAAAACCTTCTACGCCGCATTTCAGGAACCGTTCATCCCATGTTAACAGTTACTCATACTTCATATTCGTGTACCGAAGTACTTAATAAAAAGAGCGCCGATTCGTCGCCCTCGCATAGTCAAATCTCTAGAAATTCTTCCAAAAAATCCAATAATTCGTTGCTTGTCAATAATGGTAAATTAGAAGGTAAATATCTCAATTCAGCACCGAACACGAAAAACTGTATATAACGTTTCTTATTGCAGAAATGAGACATATCGTAAGAAAAGCCAGTACCATAGATGTAAATTCCGTTAAAGTATCTCTAAAAGACATAGTTTGTTATCTCTCTTTACTAGAAGCGGGCAGGCCTGAAGATAAATTAGAATGTAAGTTCGGTGATCAATTCTAGCGCAACGTACTTACTAAGAACATTACTGTAATTTGCTCTGTTTCAGTTATGTTTCGTTTGTATGATACTGATGGAAATGGCGTTTTGGACACGAACGAAATGGATTGCATTATCAATCAGATGATGACTGTAGCCGAATATTTGGGATGGGACGTGTCAGAACTGAAACCTGTAAGCCGGAAACAATAAAAAAATTAGACAGTACTTTCTCTCATTTTTCGTTATTAGATTTTACAAGACATGATGATTGAAATAGATTATGACGCAGACGGCACCGTGTCGCTAGAAGAATGGAAAAGAGGAGGACTCACTACAATACCACTTTTAGTTTTATTAGGTTTAGACTCTAATGTTAAAGAAGACGGCAACCATTTATGGAGATTAAAACATTTCAGCAAACCAGCTTATTGCAATTTGTGCTTAAATATGCTGGTTGGTCTTGGAAAAAAGGGATTATGTTGTACATGTAAGTAAAATTTCATATTTATGAAAGGATTATTTAAAAAGCAGCTAATAGAAATAGCGAATGAGGCCGTTTCCTCATCAACAATTTAGATCCAATTATTATCCCTTGAAGTCTTGATCCCTTGGAGCAGTGGTCATCAAACTACCTGTTGGAATTCAGTGGCAGCATTATTCGATTAATTCGGTTCAAAAACATTTTGTTTGGTAGACAAACAAGCACACAATGCAAATAGGGCATATGTATCTTTTCCTCCAACGAGTATCCATTAAGTACTTAATTTGTTAGATCAGTGGTTTTCAAACTATGCGTCCTTATCTACTGTCGACTTTTTGTTTACTAGGCACAAAGGGCAACTTGTAAAAATAATCAGTGTGTCCGTTTACTCATAAAAAATTTATATCCAATTATTATCTCTTGAATTATTGATATATTATATCAGTGGGTTTCAAAATCTCTTGGAAGCACTTTTTGATTAACACATATCGAAAACAAAAGTAAACATTATGAATGTAGTCATGTATTCATTCATAATTTCGATACAAGGTATCCTTTAAATTCTTGATCCATTATACCAGTGGTTTATAATCTATAGATCGCTATCTCCTACCGACATGATTAACTGAAGTTTTAAACTATTTCGTCCACTCTGCAAAAAGAGCAAACAAGAAAAACGCTGTATCTGGTCGTTTTCCAATTAAAAATGTAGTTCCAATTATTATTCCCTGAATTCTTCATCACTTACACCAGTGGTCTTCAAATTTTCTGTCGCGTTTCATTAGCCGCATTATTAAATTAATAACTGTCTAAGACAAACAAGCAAAAAATACAATTGGTTAATGTGATCATCGCTTCATCGCCAGTTTAGCATCAATTACTATTATTTGAATTCTTGATCCCATTGGACAGTGGCCTCCAAACTATGTATGCCTCTCCACTGCCGATATTATTCTATTAAAAAATGTTTAAAACATTTTGTTGGGTAGACAAGCAAACAAAAATTCAAATGGTTAATGTGGTTGTTTCTTCATCAACAGTTTGGCTGCTATTAGTATCCTTTGAATTCTTGATCCGTTTGGACAGCGGCTTTCAAACTATGTGTAGCTGTCCACTGCCGATATTATCCGATTAAAAATGTTTTGGTTTATGTGGTCGTTTCTTCATCAACAGTTTGGCTGCAATTAGTATCCTTTGAATTCTTGATCCGTTTGGACAGTGGCCTTCAAACTACATGTGGCTGCGCGTTGATGATATTATTTGATTAAAAAATGTTTACAACATTTTGTTGGCTAGCCAAACAAACAAAAAATTCAAATCATTAATGTGGTCGTTTCTTCATCAACAGTTTGGCTGCAATTAGTATTCTTTGAATTCTGGATCCGTTGGGACAGTGGCGTTCAAACTACATGTGGCTGTCCGTTGATGATATTATTTAATTAAAAAATATTTAAAACATTTTGTTGGCTAGACAAACAAACAAAAGATGCAAATGGTAATGTGGTCGTTTCTTCATCAACAGTTTGGCTGCAATTAGTATCCTTTGAATTCTTCTTGATCCGTTTGGACAGTGGCCTTCAAAATACGTGTGGCTGCCCGTTGATGATATTATTTGATTAAAAAATGTTTACAACATTTTGTTGGCTAGCCAAACAAACAAAAAATTCAAATCGTTAATGTGGTCGTTTTTTCATCAACAGTTTGGCTGCAATTAGTATCCTTTGAATTCTTGATCCGTTTGAACAGCGGCCTTCAAATTATGTGTGGCTGTCCATTGATGATATTATTTGATAAAAAAATTTTAAAACATTTCGTTGGCTAGATAAACATGCAAATAATATAAATGCTGCATGCTGCATTTGCACGTCAACACTTTGCCCCTCTAATTAGTATCCTCTGAAGTCTTGATCGATTTGCTTGACCAATGGGTTGGTGCACTAGCAACATCATTCCCGTGATCTTCAATTATGGGTGGTTAACCACTGGCAATATTATTTATTGCATGGTATTTCGAAAATATTTTGTTTGCAAATAGAGCAAATAATAGAAATGGTGAATATGGATGCTCATTAATAATTTAGCTCCTATTATTATCCTTTGAATTCCTTGTCTGTTAGGCCTAAGATTTTATTAGGTCATTTGTGATTACTAAATGATATCGGAGTTGTATCCTACAATAGTTTAAATATTATATCTAGAAACTGAAAATCTAAATCCAGAACTATCCCATAGTGAATGTCCACTTCAGGAAACGTAAATTATTTCACCTTTTAATAAAATTAGTCCCCAATTACTTAAGCCCAAATAAACATTTACTTCTAACTCCCGAGTCCGTTCGTCTCTTGACTTTGGAGATTTCTAAACAGCCTCGAATGGTTTGTCTAGATCTCCATTACAATGTTAATTAATTTTACAAAAGCAAGATCATACATGCCTTCATGTCTGTATTGGCCGGCTTGTATTTGCCCTAGTTCAAAGTGAATTTAAATTTCTTGTAGTTTGCAAATACACGGTCCACGAACGATGTGTGCAAAGGGCGCCAGCGAGCTGTATAGCGACGTACGTGAAAAGTAAAAAGTCTTGCCAAACACTACAACATCACTGGGTGGAAGGAAATTGTCACGGGAAATGTGCACGATGTCGGAAACCAGTGAAAGCCGGAATTACTGGATTACACTGTCGATGGTGTCAAATAACGGTGAGTATTTTATATTTCTCTCGTAAGATTATTTATATCTAGTACTGTCAAGTTATTTACTTTAAGTGCGGTTTAATAAGTACAAACACATAAATGTATTACTTACATTTGTTTTTGTTCAGAATCACAAGTATTATTAATATTTCTACTTCTATTGTAATACATACATTATTATTATATATATATATATATATATATATATACAGAGAGATCAAAAAGTCAAAAATAGTTGGTAGCCCTTAAAAAAAAGGTAACTAGTAGAAGTTCAGTGGCGTCACTAATGACAGGATTTTGGGAATAAAAAACATGATATTTAAATAGAACAACTAGAGATTTTATTTTAAATTTATATATAAACTAATGCCGTTTGCTTACCTGTTTGTGCAGATAATTTACGAAGAGATTTGTTAGGACTTGCTTGCATTGCGTTGTTGTACATCAGCAATAACACCTGTAATTATTTTAGGTCGGCCAGATTTTTTCCGTTCAACAACACTGCCTGTATCCATAAAATGATCAATAACGATTTGCATATGTTGCACATAAACAGAATAGGTGACGAGATCTTCTGGAAATTGTTGTGAAAATTGAACATAGCTATTTTTGTTTTGGTGGCCAGTACGGAAATAAACCATAACAATAAACGTGTCTATCTCTTGTGAAAAAGGCAGTTTGCACAATAAAAATTAAACAAAAACACAAAATTATTTTCAAAACACGCGAGTAAGTTTCAAATACAAATGTCAAAATGTGCGCATGCGCTGCACTGGCCAATTCAGTCCAGCCAACTTAATATTATTCGAATTATTAAAGGGATTTTTCAAAAATCTGCTACCAACTATTTTCGACTTTTTGATCTCATTGTATATGTATATATATATATATATATATTTTTCTATTTCGGTTTTATAAAGCCGTTCTAAGCGCACTGTTTTAGCTTAAAAACAGTACGTTAAGGAGGCCTATAATCGTACTGTTTTTAGTTTGTTTTTTTACGATGTTGGTAGTTCGATTTGAATTTGAAATGTCAGTTTCAGCCACCTGTCAGTGCTGCCATAAGTGTTTATAAAAACTCCCTAGTAATCATTGGACGTAAAATCTACATAAATTTATGTTAAAAATACTCGTTAAACTCCTCAATAGAAAAAATAGTATAAAGAACACGTTTCATAAGACCACTTGTCGCACTCGTCCGTTGAAAAACTCGACGCTTCGCGTCTCGTTTTTCAAACTTGAACTCGTGCGTTAAGAAGAGGCCTTATGAAACTAGTTCTTTAATATACTATTTTGACTGGCGCAACAACTGAGGACCTTACATACACCTACCTTTCTGAGGACTGCACGATAATGAATTCGTTCCACGATAATTACAAAGCATTTATACAGCACAGTACTAAACATTTAAATATACAACCAGAAAATCGTTTTTAACCATAAAAATTTCAATATGTATATCACAACAAAGTGAGGCTTCACGGTAGTAAATGTAAAGCGAGACGGTGTATATTTACGGTTCAGTATACGCATCATCAGAGGACCAATTTTACATACAACTGATTCAGCGAGGACCAAGCGGTGTTGCCAGATAATACTGCTTAGGGCCAGTCTTTCAATGCTCTCATAAAGTTCTAGACAAGCTAACAGAAACATTTATCCCCCTTGTTACAGTATTTTCTGTCTTTCAATTGTCCGATAGTCTACATCAGAGGTTAGTTTACTTATTCCATAGGATTAACCTTATCGGGTAGCAGAAGCATCTGTAGTACTATTTCGTCAGGATAAGGCAGCTACGAGTGTGTACGAAATATTTCGAACGAATGTAAATGTAAATGAAGTGTTTATAAAAAATACTATTTTTCTCTGTGGTAACTAATAAATAGATAAATTTTACAAATTGAAGAAACTAGAAATGGTTAGTCATTTAAATCCAGACCTCAGACTTATCGTTGTAATCATTTTATTTTTTCGGTTGATTTCTATTTTTCCAAAGATTTAAATTAAAGAAAACCACTGTTCAAACATTACTGGAAGAAATTCAAATAATAAAGCACTATTTTATAGTATGTAGATGAAATTGTATATATTTCATAAACCATTGCGATAAATATCAAATGAATGTTTAGAAAAAATTTAATGAGATCTTGCTGCTAAGAGTTATACCTTTATTCTTTGAGGCTTTCACGGTTTCTCGAATTGTCAATATTGCAATTTACTTTCGGCTTGGACCGCGGCGTTATTTAGGAACTACACCCAGCATTATCAGGTAAGATCCGACCTGTAGCTTGTCTGCCTTTACAAGCATTTGCTCTAGAAGTTTGAGCAATATTTGTTTGTAGGCCTTGCCTGCCTAAACAGGGCCGTGTGATTAGATTTTTTAAACCTTGGGCGGACAAGGATTTGATCTTAATGTATTTTGTTTGCCAGGACAATAATACTTAATCGGCCTATGCCTGTTAGCTGTTCGTAAACTCATACAAACTAACGTTTCGCAAGACATTGCAGCTTGCATCTTCAGAGTAAATAGAACACAATGTTCTATTATTATACATTAAGATCAAATCCTTGTCCGCCCCAAGGTTTAAATAATCTAAGCACACGGCCCTGTTAGGCATACAGGGCCTACGAACAAATATTGCTCAAACTTCTAGAGCAAATGCCTGTAAAGGCAGACAAGCTGCAGGTCGGTCCTTACCTGATAATGCTGGGTGTAGTTCCCAAATGACGACGCGGTCTAAGCTGAAAGTAAATTGTAATATTGACAAGAGTTATAAATTTGACGAATTCGTTAAAATTAATGTACTTATTATATAAATATTAAGCTGCTATTACATACGAAGAGGTATTGATATATAGTCAGCCTGGAAAGTTTCTAGTAAAGAAAAGTGAATATGGTTGCTATGGTTACAACTATGATGTTTTATAAATTAGGTAGTTCTCAAAGTTTGACATTCATAAGCTGAACGGTGATCAAACTGTGAATTTTTTAAAACAGCATGTCAGAGGAAAAGAAGGAATTTGAGGAAATCGAGTTTCGGTCAGTTATTAAGTATTTATTTTTGAAAGGGTTATCGGGCAAAGAAATTTTTGCTGATGTGATAGAAACCTTAGGTGATCCTAATCAACGTCCTTCATACGCCACTATTAAAAGTGGGTTGCGGAATATAAAAGAGGAAGATCAGATTTGAAGGATGAGCACCGCCCTGGAAGACCAAAATCGACGTATTGGGACTAAGAATATTGCAGAAGGATTGCAGATTTTCTATGAACGTGTGTGTCACATCATTCATCACGACTTGGGTATGAGAAAGCTTTCGGCCAAATAGATTCCAAGATGCTTGAACGTTGATTACAAGTGCGTTCCATTGACAACGTCAAAGGAAATCTGCCGCCGTTTTGCAGAAGATTTCTCAAACTTTTTGGATCGGCTTGCTACTATGGACGAAACGTGGATCCATCACTATGACCCAGAGACTAAAGGGCAATCCAAACACTGGAAGCATGTTGGTTCTCCACGACTCAGAAAATTCCGTGTTCAAAAATCGGCTGGTAAGATTCTTGCTTCAGTTTTCTGGGACAATGATGGGATAATTCTGATAGATTATTTGGAACGGGGTAGAACTATCACGGGAGCATATTATACTGAGTTGCTAACTAAATTATGTAAGAAAACTGTGGAAAAACGCCGCGGAAAACTTGCCAGAGGTGTGCTCTTTTTGCAAGACAACGCTCCTGTCACAAATCGTTGATTGCAAATTGATGAAATTGGTTTTGAATTGCTTGACCACCACGCCCTATTTTCCGGATTTAGCGCAGTCAGACTATTATTTGTTCCCAAAACTCAAAAAATATTTGAAAAGTAAAAGATTTTCGACAAATAACGAAGCAATATGTGCCGTTGAGGAGTGGTTTGCAGGCCAAGAGAATGATTTTTTTAAATGGCTTAGAATTACTTTATGAACGTTCTGCTAAATGTATAAGTATTAAAGAAGATTATGTTGAATAAATAAAATTTTGTTTTGAAATACTGTGGCGATTTATATGGTAGGCTAAGTACTTATCAATACCCCCTCGTATACAGGGAGCCAATCAAATCGCCAAAACTTATTTTAAAGGCCACCGTACAGCAACCCTTTTTTTTTAGAAAAGCGCCCTGTCTATAACTATATCGCATAATATTAGTTTATTAAATAATTAGACATTACCTTATCCACACAGAAAAAAATAGGAAATAGGAAAATTACATATTTTATTAACCTTCCAAATGCACAGTTCGTTTTTGTAGCATGAAGTGCATTGTGCGGTCATACTGATCCCAAGCAATAGATATTATAATATTGTTTCAATTATTAGGTTTTTATTAAACTCACAGCAGGAACATAACAACAAACGTGTTTTTTGTGATATTTATAACTTAGAATTACTAAATATAATTAAAACAAATGACACAGAGTGTTCTCTGCATTTCTCTGCATCATCTTCCACAAGATACTGGATTAAAATTATAGGACACTACTGCACTGTTTACTGTTCACAACTAATCGTTATTTCATTAAAAAAAACTGCCATAAGCCAACGTCGTTATGTGCTGTAACACATAATTTATTTAGTACGTCAACAGCATCTTTGGTGATATTATAAAATAATATTTCTTTAGGTTTGCTCTTTTGTTCGTCATCATTTACACTTTTACCATCATGGAAGGCACAGAATGCTATCACTGATTTATTTTTCGAACATATGAAATAATCAATCTTCCCTATTTTGCTAAAACATTTATACGTTGAATGCACAACTCGTTGTTTGTTTGGCAGAAATTTCAAAGGAAGTCACGTTGATCACAAAGAAAGAAATAGAATAGCTTTCTGAATAAAAACATGCGTTTGTATGCTATACATTTCGAAGCTTAGGTAAATCCCCTTTATCTGGTACATTTACCAAAATATTTCGACTAAAATGTATAAAATCCCTTACCCAGCAGATCAGCAGAAGTTGGGGAAAGTACAATTCTTCGCAGTTAAGAGTCGAAACTGACAGCTACAGTAGGAAAAAAATACAACCGAAAAATGATTTTGTAACATAAAATGCACAGTGGGGCTTAGATACTCCAGCAATTTTTGAATATAAGATATTTAGTGTAAAAAAAGCAGTGAAACCACTTTGACATAGCCATCCTGTAGATAAACATGTGGACTGAGATTAGCTAGAAGGAAATTGAGGTAGCATGTATTACCAGCATTTTATCGTAAAAAATGAACACTGGGGTCAAATAGACTCCACGATGCATTAGAAAAGTTAAGCGTACGAATGGCTTAGCAGCAAGTATAAGACAGTAAGGAAAACACTTTCGTTTTTGTGTCTCAGCGTTTTCAAAATAATTTAATTATCATTAGCGAAGTAACAAACTGCAATTCATAAACATCATTCCAAATCATGTAATAATATTTTAAAGTTGGTTTTTACCAAGTAATCACCCTCGTTAATAACAGAAACAAATTTGGTTTTTCAAAATTAACGTAAAATAAGTATCAGATTTATTTTTTACACCTACTTGCCGCAATTCATAATAAAAATTCTCTTCATTACTTTACAAATTTCTTCTTTTTATACAAAAAACATCGTCGAAGAAATAATTTATTTTAACACAGATTCTAATTAAAAGCAAGTTAACCTGATAAGAGGTAGTTAAAACCTTGAAAATGGAAAGACAGTTCCTGCTTTTATTTGAATGACGAGCGTAATATAAAATACATCAGACGACTTATAACCCGGCGTTGCCACTCCTACGGGGTTCACTTATTCGGTAGCTCGAAAAAAATTGTATATTGAGATGGCTATATACTCAAGTGAAAGCGCTACTAGTGGCAAAGCGCTGAACTAAAATTTATACTCGGACCACTTTCCATCCATTATGAGGTCCACCTGATTTTTACTCCCGTTAGTCGGGACATGATCAGCTTCCGTTTGGCAAAATTACAAGCCCGAAACTTGTGAGGTCCGTATATTGGTCCTCACTTGTTGCCGGTGCTCACTCCTTACGGGACTTTTCAATGGCTGAGTCTCACTTAGGTAGCCATAAGTAAATATATATATATATATATATATACAGTGCTTCCCAAAAGTAACGGATAAATTCTATAAAATCGTTGAGAAAAATATTTCAAAAAAATGCTCGGACACGTCAATTTTTATTTTTAAATTGTCATTTAGAGATGTAAATTTCAAACCCCCACCCCTCACCCCTAAGCCCTAGCAACTCCAACTTTAAAAATTCAAATAGCAAAGTACCCCTTATGATACCTCACCGGATAGCTTTCTTTATGCTGAATTCAACAAAAAAAAAAGTTTTTCAAAATCGATTGATAAATAACGGAGATATTTACCAAAAAGTATTCAAATAAAAGTGCCAATATTCGAGCAGGCGTTGATAGGGTTCTAGTAATGAGTGTTAAAACAATTGAAGTTTATCGTTCTCAGTATACGATTTAATGTTTTAAGTGTTTATGTTGTGTTTTCAAGTTTGGATGAATAAAAATTTTTTTTTGTGAAAAAAAGAAATTTTATTTTTCTTAATTTCTCAAAACCCATCGCAATGATTACAGGACGTACTAAGAACATAAACTTCAATAGTTTTACCACTCATTGCTACAGCCGTATCAACGCCTGCTCGAATATTGGCACTTTCAATTGAATACATTTTGTTAAATATCTCCGTTATTTATCAACCTATTATGAAAAACTTTTTTTTGTTGAATTCAGCATAAAGAAAGCTATTAGATCATAAGGGGTACTTTGCTATTTGAAATTTTAAAGTTAGACTTGCTAGCGCTTAGGGGTTGAGGGGTGGGGGGTTGAAAATTACATCTCTAAATGACAATTTAAAAATAAAAATCGACGTGTCCGAGTATTTTTATGAAATATTTTTCTCAGCGATTTTATAGAATTTATCCGTTAGTTTTGGGAAGCACTGTATATAATGAAAAATGGTAAAGAAGCAACAACATAAGCTGAAACTTAAACAACAAACCCCAATTTAAACGAATAATTAGCCATTTACCGGGTGGATTAGTTAAGTTGTCTGGCTTTAAAGTAGTTGACGCAACCCAACATACATATAACATTGCAACCGAACTTTTTCTTTAATTTAATTAAATTGGTGAATGTGTCCCACTTATGAAAAAAGTAAGTCGAACTTTCAATTTACTTAAATTTTAAGTACGTCTTCAAATAAGGACAAAACAAATTATTTTCTTATTTTTGGTGAATGCCGCAGAAATGCGTTGCAGTCCGAGGTTTATTCGGGGTGTCCCAGCTTGAGTGCATAATATTTTACGAGGATATTATAACTAATATTCGCAAATGCATCGTTTCGGAGATAAACCCTGAAAAATGTTCACAAGTAATAAATGATTAAACTGTTACCTACAAAAGATGTTTAAGTGCGAATACTTCTCATAAAAGAGTTCCCCGGAACTTATCTGACTTGATTAGAAAAAAAACATTGTTAATTTTATTTCTTAAATCATCTAGGTCTTGAATAGTTTCAGAGTAAATTAACAACCCCATATGCAAAAATAAATCGGATTTAGATCTGGTGAACGAGGCGGCCATGGAACTGGACCACCTAGCCAAATCCAATTATGTTTCGCTTAAGTAGTTTCTTACGTCTACGAAATAATGTGCGGGTGCATACATAAAATAAGTATTTAGACGAGTTTGTAACGGCATATCATCAAATATTGCTTCCAATTCGTTTCGTAAGAACTTAAGGTGTGTGAGTCCTGTTAGGCTGTGTTGAACAAAAAATGAATTCTAATTGGGATAATTAACATGGAGAATAAACTATCAGAAGCAGTGAATGAGAATTCTTATCTAAATTGAAAATATCTAATCAGAAATGTGGATATTAGTAGAACTTCAGTTAGGAAAAATCTGAAAGCAAATGTATGTCATCTCTAATACGTTACTGTGGTGCACGAACTACATTTTCATTTCGAGAAGATTGCAATTTTGTAATTTCTTCCAGTATCAACTTTTTTAGATCTAACTTTTAAAAATGGCACAATGATTAGCGATGAGGCAAAATTTTCAAACAATGGTGTAGTGAATGGGTAGAACTCGCATTATTACGCATAAGCACCGCTTCCTAATTTCAAAGAATTTTTGTTTCGTAAATAGTGTAGAATAGTATTATTGATCCACATTTCTTCCATGAAAATTTATCTGGACAACGCTGCTTGGACTTCTTGCAAAACATTTTAACCGGAATCTGCTCTGTACAGTTGGATTGTTAGGAATTACTTAAATAATGTATTTGAAGCAAATTGGACTGGAAGAAGAGCTGTGCGTCCATGGCTACCAAATAGTTGTGATATCACTCCACTAGACTTCTTTCTTTGGGCTACAATCAAACAAATAATATACCGAATTCCGGTAGTAAATGAACATGATTTACAAAATAAAATAATCAAGGCATGTACATCAATTACACCTGATACGCTTGCTGGAGTTCGAATATCGTTTTTAAAACGAATTAGAAAATGTGTGGAAGTGATTGGAGGCAATTTTTAACAGTTACTGAATTAAATAAAACTTTACTATTTATGTTTTGTTGTTTTTTGCCAGCTTAGTTTATACTATAGAATGATTGCACCAACAGGTGCATTTCTTATTGAATACTAACTAATACAATTAATATCAGTAAAACTGTTAATGACTACAGTAAGAGATCAGGTTGACAGAAAGTAACTGTGATCTATTTCTACAATATAAAACATTCAATCTAGTTTGCTGTGATACATGCACGTTGGATTACGTCAAACACTTTTAATGGGGGCCCACTCTGTATTTCTAATACGTTTTTAAATGTGAAAATTGCTTATGATACATATTGTAATTTAATTATTAGCGCTGTAAAATATCCCAGATAATAAATTTAACAAATACAACGATCCAATATTTGTAGTCCCTAAGATGTTGTTGTGGGAGCAGTTTTTTTTATTTGTTGGTATTCCACTGTATGTATTGAGCAAAAACACTAGTTTTACTCGTCATGGTCGTGTTGAAAATTTAAATAATCACGGTATAAATATAGGAAATCGTTTGAACTGTTGTAAAGCAAGTCATCCAACTGAATAATTTACAAGTCAAATTTTAAACAGCACGCTGTAGTTTCGAAGCACTTTTAACCAGCGATTCTGAATATTTGTTAATACAGCTTCACAACAAATGCGTCTCTCATGTAAAATCAGAGTGTGGTTTGGGAGAGTATGCGGTTCATATTTTACCACCGACTGCGATCTGTCCCATAGTTCTTGACAGACAGAGATCTCTCCAAAAACGTGGATCGAAATACGGCCACGACTGCAATTCGGTAAGTCGTTTTTTTTGTGTGTCGTTCATATCAGTCAATTATTGCTTTGTCTTCAGAGTTCCTTTCCTTCAAGTGCAGCAAAACAGCCTCCGATGTCGTTTCAAGTTACCCCGGGCCCGAATACAATACCCGTGCTTGTATTTATAAATCCAAAATCCGGAGGCAGGCAAGGATCACGCATCCTAAGAAAGTTTCAGTATATCCTTAATCCACGGCAGGTACACAATTTAGCAACGGGAGGACCCATGCAAGGGCTTACTATGTTTAAGGATGTGCCGAATTTCAAAGTGGTGTGCTGTGGCGGGGACGGAACTGTTGGATGGGTTTTAGAAACTATGGGTATGTATTTTTTTACTACTTGCTTACTCTTTGCGAGTGTTGCGCGCCATTCGTTTGCTCGACAGTCAATAAATCCACCTGTATCATTGCAGAATTATTAGTGTTATTTATGTGAACATCTTTGTGCGTTTCATTCGGATAGCATAGGTATAGAAAAAGTATTATTATCTTCTACAGTCCAGTAAAAGAAGGATTAATAATGGTGAGCCTCTACAGCCCATGTAGTCGGAAGGTCAGAGTTCCCGTATAATTACTCTCACAGCGTCCCAAATTCATGACACGTGGTGTTCTGGTGAGCATCACACATTAGGCAACCGCATTATTACCCCTTGTTCATTCGAAATCAGGTACCCAATTATTTAAAGCTACTGGGATGCCCGCCAGGCATCGAGTCGGGGGTTTAAACTCCCGACCTTCCGCACCGGAGTCCAGTACTCTAACCACTGGAACAACTGGCGCAAAATAAGGATTAATCTGCCAAAAAATTCTAATCACGCTGGATTTTTGCACACGCCTTTATTTATGCATTATAAGTAACGTGCAGAAAGTCCCCATCGAATTCATACCGGCATCGCTTACTTTTTCAAGGTCAGATGTCACGAAAATTGGGTTTCCGCGGATATTTCCTATTGGTCTGTTGACAATTACTGTTTATGAGAATACAAAAAACAGAAAATCATGTAATTTTGTATACACAACTGTGTATGAAAGATATCTTGCAATTGGCCACCGCGGCTAATGTGGCATGATGTAATGCGTTGGTCATAATTTTCGATTACATGGTGGCACAATGCAGGCTCTGTGCCGGCTATCTCCTGTTTCAGCTCTGCAAACGTGTTCGGTTTGTTGACGTAGACGATACTCTTCAGATAACCCCAAAGAAAGAAATCGCATAGTGTTACATCGCATGGTCTCGCCTTCCAATTGATGTCGCCGTTTCGTGACATTACGCGGCCTGGAAATCGCATGCGCAGTAGAGCGATTGTGTCCGCTGTTGTATGGTCGGTGGCGCCGTCTTGTTGAAAGCAGATACCCTCGATGTTCATTCTTCCAATTGGTCCCATAAAAAGTCTGTTATAATGCTCCGGTAGGGAACGGAATTGATTTAAACAGCATTTTCCGCATCGTCTCCAAGAAAGTACAGACCAATAACCCCTCCTGAACACAAGCCACATCAAACGATCCTTTTTCGAGGATGAAAATGAGCCTCAGCTAAACTAAAGATGATTTTCTTCGAAAAATCGACTCCTTCATGCATCCATTCGGCAAACACACGATGCTGTTGATGATCTCGAGGGTTCAGTTTTTGTCTAATTAGCAAATTGTAAGCATGTATATCTAAATACTTCGTCCAAATTCACTACAAAAAGCCCAACTGCTGTGATCGATGACAAATCGATGTGCCTGTTTCCTCGGCTACACTTTCATGAACGTTGGCAATATTCTGGTTGGAACTACCTGCACGAGCATGTTGAGGTGTTTTAATGTTAGCAACTGAGCCAGTTTACTCAAAGGTTTCGGCCAAATTCTAAATTCTGGGATCAGAAAGTCGATTTTGTACACCAAAATATTCACATATTGTTGCATGACTAATTTTGTGGACATTTCTAATTGAACAATATCACTTTGACTCTGACGAATACCTTAATGTTTCATAAATATTCACCACTATCATGTGGAAACTCAACCAGAATCACCTTTTAGATTGGCCAATTTTCTACAAAAAAAGGTAATTTAAATTTTTTACGTACGAGCAACATTTTTCACCTTATACAGACCGTATACCGTGCAAAACATCAACTGCATAAAATAAAGCAATAACAACGATGCGTTCGTTTCCAAACCATCGTCGAGATAGAATGCAAGGCGAATTTTTTTACATGGTTTCTGCGGTCGTCCTAATCAATTTTATAAAATTATGATTCTTTCACGTCATCGTCTTCAACCTCTGGCACTTCTTTCTTTTCGTCTTCTTCTGCATCACTTTCTTTCTCGTATGTATTCGATGTTAATTCTTCGATGGGGTTTATATCATCTAATTCCGATTGTTCTATATTAATATCATCAGAAGTGGCACTGA
>JABXWE010009386.1:0-12737 GCA_014611495.1 Limonius californicus | reverse complement strand
CGTTATTTAGACATAACTGACGCAAAAATTTATTGATAAGATATTATTGTAACTCAATCTCTGCTTATCAATGATTAGGTAAAAGTTATATCGACGTATTTACGCAGGTACATATTTGATATAAGACAACATTGAAGTGTAATTGTTGATTCAAGGCGGTTAACTCGCAATTTAAACGTGAATATAGTAGCTAAATACATTTTTAAACGGTATGTCTTTGGAATGTAGTAGTTTCCAGTAGAATCCGGTAGAAATATCAACTTCTCAATTCAATTTTTTATAAAAAATATACAAATACTAACAAGTTCCTCATTCTTAATACTTGTGCAATCCAGTAGTAAGAAATTCCATTGTGTTTTTTATCACCAGAAGTTGGTTGTAATCTTAGTATTATCTATATAAAGCATAGAACTAATCTTATGGATTTAATTCTATACAATTTCCGTTGTTGTTTAACAATTGTATTATATCTTTAGTTGATAATATATTAGGGATCTTCACATTCAAGAGGATATCGCGTTATCTCAAGTATTATATGTTAGATTAATTGATATGCAAAGCATTACCTTTTAATAATAATTTCAGATTTTACTATACGCACAAATTTTTTCAAATTTCTTTCAATTAAAATTCTTATACGTCATTGCTAAAATGTAATAAGATATAAAAGGAAAAGTAAAACGCACGAAACTGCTAAACAGATTCTATTGGACACTTTCTATAATTCCCACGCAATATTTGTAATAAATATACAGGGATTCCCAGGGAGGCTAAGTATGTGCAAAACGCATGAGAATTGGAAAATTATATGTTTCCAGATTTTATATCTTTATATATACTTTTGCTAAGACGTAAATTCTACCATTGCTGTTAGCTGTTATTAGTATTGTTTAACCGAAACCAAAACAATTATACATTAAATATCAAGGAAAAATCCAGAATGTTATCGAATTTTAAGAAGAAATCCTGAGCGCGACGATTTGTTATGTTTATTAAATTTTCACGCAGTTCTAACATAAAATGATAATAAGAATATTATTTATAAATAAATTATAAATCTTGAAAAATGTAATTTCTCATACATTTACCTACAGTTCACTACCCCTGAGAATCCCTATATATGAAGACATTGTAAACATACGTTGCTAAAGCCTTAAACCTAAAAACACGTTTTTGTTTTAGTGTCTCGTAACCGCAGTTGTAACAATAGCCACAGCAGGTGCTGGGATGCCCATCGGTTATTCTGCTGTATTATTACCTCAACTCAAATCAATTAATGGAAGTTTACGGATCGACGAAGAGATGGGATCTTGGATCGGTAAGCTTAAAGTTTTACGACCCTACGGAATCCACGCAATGCATTATGTTTAGATGCCAGTGCCATTTCGCGAAAGTTTAGTCGCGGATTAGCATCTCATTTTTCTAAGCACCGTTTGGCAAATTTGGCAAATTGACGGCTCTTGACCTAATTGCATACGTAAATAGATGTATAAACAAATGAGATTACTTCGTGTGAATGACCTCAATAGTGTCAGCAAATAAGATGATTGTTATGTGGTCTAGCAGTGACTGGAAGCACCCTTGATGTGACATATTTAATGAAGGTCTTAGGTGGCGTAAGGGGTTTTTAACAACATATCCTCTAATTATTCCACATATGTTCACTCTGCATATAGGAATGTACTTGTAAAACCAAAATCGCACTTAAGAATTGTAAAATGTAGAAAGTATATATTTGTTTGCATTTGTATTAAAAGCAAAGAGATAAAATTAAGTAATGAAAATGAGTGGATGGACAAGAGAAAGTGGTTTAACCACATCAGCTATCCTTATAATAAAAAAAAACTATAACGAATATAAACAAAAAAAAAAATGTCATCTACCTATTTAATCAAATAATATAGTGGAACTAAGCTAACAGTTTATACCAAAACCGTATTTGTCATTAAGGAATATGTTCAAGGTCAAATATATTTTAAATCAATTTGTTGTATATCAGTTAACGTCCATCTGTTCAATTGCTTAATGTAATTACAATTCTTTCCAAGACAGACACGTGTTATATACTTGAAATTATATACTGGGAAGACAATCAAGTCTGGCCAATAATTAAAAAACGCCGTTGCGGGTTTTCCAGGTCTTTATCACGTCACACAATTTTATAATAATCTTTAGAGCTTTTACTGAAAATGATATTTGTAAATATCAGAATTTTGGAAATTCATGCGGTTGTGCTACAAAATTTTGTTCACACTATGAGACTAAGGTCTGTATGACACGGCACAGAATTTTGTACAAAATGTATTCACAAAATGTTGTACAAAATTTCTGTAAAACATGTATTAGGCCTGTATGACACAGCACAGAATTTTGTGTGTTTTGGCAAAATTCTGTGCCGTGTCCTACAGCAAAATTTTGTACAAAGTCTAAAGAATTTTGTACAGAAACAGCGTCAAATCGATGCGCAAACATGCACTTTCTAGTGTTCACATGGATTACAAAGGCGTAAATGTTTTACCACGTGTACCATCTAAAATCTCTCAACGCTTGCCATTCTACACAAACTTAATATAACTAATAAACAAAAAAAATGAACAACATTTGAGGTTATGTAAACAAAAGTAAACAATTATTATTAAACCTTGATAGATTTCTACCTTATCTACATTAAATTGATTATTTTGACAGTTTTCTCACAGATGTCAACGTAATTTGCACCTATCTGCGCATGCTCACAGACAGAATTTTATATAAAATTTTGTTCCGTGTAATACGTATTTTGCAGAATTTTATACAAAATTTTGAACAAACTTTTGTACACAATTCTGTGCCGTGTTATACAGGCTATACAGAGAACAGAACAGAATTTTCTACAAAATTCTGCCTGTGAGCATGCGCAAATAGGTGCAAATTACTGTGACATCTGTGAGAAAACTATCAAAATAATCATGTGACTGTCGATAATGTAGAATTCTATCATGATTTGATAATAGGTCGATGCATAAGTTCGTAGCGCTTTTATTTATTTTTCAACGTAGCAGACAAGCAGCAATAAAGGGCGTTAGCGAAATAAGAGAAAGTACGCGCAATGTCGGCGTGGCGGAAAAAGCACGTGGTACACATACACTCCTCTGCCCTCTATGATCGTTGATAAACACTAAAAATTGCTGGTTTGCGCATTGATGCGACGCCGATTTTGAACAAAATTTTGTAAGTTTTAGAAAATTAATCTACAGAATTTTGTAGAAACACTTTGAACAAAATTCTGTGCAGTATCATACAGGTCTAATGCAGATGGGCTAATAATAAATGTAAGTTGTGTACCGGATTAATTGTTTATAGTAACAGGAAAATAAACTTAAAAAGCTCAAAAACTATTAAATAGTCTCAGAAACAAGCTTCGTTAATAAGTAAACAACATTTTCTAGATCTGCACCGCTTTTTTCTCGTTTCAAACTTTAATGAAACTGCTTTGACTTTTAGAACAACATTTTTATAAAATATATAGATCTAGAACGCGCCAATTTTGCACTTCGTTTCTTCACAAACATTTATGTCAATTGTATAGAAGATTTTTGAGTCGCAATTTTCAAAAAATCGTAGCGTCCAAAATAGGAGTTGAAGGTAAGAAGTTCGGAAAAAAATTATTCTATTGGGTGCAGACGTTCTGTAGAATTCTCCAGGGATTTTGGTAAATTTAAAAAAAAATAAAATCTTAAAGCTTTTGTACTAATATTTTAACTATTTTTTCAAAAATACTGTACTCTTACAAACCAACAAACATTTTTGGATGCTATTTTCGTTACTTTTTTATTTATTACAATATTATTCTACTTGGAAGCTTTTTTCCTGTCCTCTCATTCCGTATAATACTTTTTTAACCAATTAATATGATT
Source organism: Limonius californicus (assembly GCA_014611495.1). Classification (NCBI taxonomy): domain Eukaryota; kingdom Metazoa; phylum Arthropoda; class Insecta; order Coleoptera; family Elateridae; genus Limonius; species Limonius californicus. The sequence goes on along the minus strand of JABXWE010009386.1, from coordinate 8,841 downwards.
AATACCATGCGATCAAAATATATATTACACATATTTGAAAACTCTTACACTGGTGTGGCAAAGTTCTGCATCAATTGCACAAATAAGATAAAGTTTAAACCAATTTTTCAAATATTTTTCATTTCATCATTGCGAACATAATACAGGTACTTAAACACAATACTAGTAATAAAAATAGCCAAAATGTTGATCCATAAACACGCGGAAACAATTCGATATATAAAATTTATTCAGAAACAGAAAAATTGTACATTATATATAATAATGTAGTCTACACCTAAAAATTTATTACAATGCAAACTAATTAATTTTTAAACAATTTTAGTACTCAATTCTTTGTTTTTAATAACTAATTCACGCCTTTTTGGCATATAATTCACCAGTTTCTGTAATTCTTGCTTCATACTGCAAAGATACCAGGCATCAATTGGGGATTCGATTAATTCTACTTATTTTTTGGGCTTTCTTCTTGAAATAATGTTAAAAATCCTCTGTCATAAGTTTTCTATAGGATTTAGGTCCGAGGATTGTGCTGGCCAGTCTATTCGTTTAACTTTAGTGGTCGACATCCAAGATTGAACAACCTCTGCTTGTGGCAAGGAGCATCATCGTCTTGAAAGATACAGGTTTTGTCAGAAAATAACTCTTTTCCACTAGGCAGCATCTTCTCCTGTAGGACATCAATGTGTTTGGTTGCATTCATCATTTCAGATACAACATAAAGTCTACCAATACCTTCAGCAGATATGCAGCTCCATATCATGACAGATGTTGGATGTTTAATTGTTGGCAGAACACACTGTCGTGAAAATTCTTCTCCAAGAAATCTTGAATCTCTGAATTTCCAAAATTCTGATGTTTACAATTATTTTTTTCAAAAAAAAGCACTATAGATGATGATAAAATTGTGTGTCGGTATAAAGACCTGGAAAACCCGCAAAGGCGTTTTTGAATTATTGGCCAGGCTTGTTTGTCTTCCCAGTATATAATTTCAAGCATATAACCGGTAATAAAAAATGTAGATATCGCAGCATCTTGTGAGATGTGTTTTGGGTTGCCTGTTTTTGAAATTGCAAGGTCGTATTCCTCCGCGAACCATCCAGCATAAGCATTTCCTTATTTTTGATTATTGCGCAACAAGTAAACGGGACAACATGGTTATAGAATGGAGACATATAGAAAACTAAAAATGATAGAGATAACTATTTACGTAAAATAGATTTTAAATTAAAGTTTGTCAAGAAATTTATATACGCACGTTGAAAAAAACTCTAGTCTGAAATTCAAATCACCTACTAGATGCCTAGCGGGCGGCTTACCCAGTCGTTTTAAATAATTGGCTACTTGCGTTCGAGTTAACAGAAGGTAATAATGCGGTTGTCGACTGCTTGTTGCCCACCACAACACAATCTGTCATCAATATGGCACGTAACAACTGCGTGTGAGAGCAAGCATACAGGAGCTTGCAGGCCAAACTCCTTCATGCAGTACAGAGCCTCACCATTATTATTATTATTATTTTATTTTTATTACGGTTTAAAAATACTATAGCTTTGTACATAAATTATGGAAAAAATGCTGCCTCAAATTTTAGGTAAAAATTATTCAATTTCGCCATATAATAAGAGATTTACATGCCAGCAGCGCCACGGAAACAACCGATAAACAGTGAGAATGTCAGCGTTGCTACCACAGTGACAGTCACAATGCTTCAAATTAGATTATTGTTAGGTTATGGTTATGGTAATTTCCAAAAACAAATTAAACGTTCTGTTTTGCAAATAATTTGCAAGGCAACTGTTACTAATATTTCTTTAGAAATTTACATGTTGGTCGATCACATACATAATTATAAAATTATTACATACATGTTTTTCTTACTCCTTGCACATTTAACAATACCTTCTGAAATAGTAACACAGAAAACTAGTTAAACCTATAACTTAGCTTTAAAAAGATTTACTTATGGTATCCACAATGAAATTCGAATGATATACATACTTTGACAAAGCAAACTCTAATAGATAGAAGTAATACAACAATATAAGTTTGTGCGTGTAACATTATGCGCCCAGCTTGCTGTATGTTTACCCACAAACAAAAACATATGGTTTTCAGCAGGGAACATACACTAGGTTCAGTTTGGCGTGCGCAGTATGTGTAGGTTAGGTTACATGAAATTTTTTAAATAGTCTTAACAAATTTGGTAAAATTCCATCGTGCTTGGTAGTGAATGCAGGAGCAAATAATCATTTAGACACAGAACTATACAATTTCCCTCTAAATTTGTTTTCTAAATTCCAAACACCGCACCATCTTAAATGGCGAATAGGCTATATTTCCGCTTTCATAATACTGAAAAATCACGTGATTTTAGCCACTTTGGTACACCAAGCTGAAGAAAAGTCACGTGACGCACATGCCTAGTAGATATCCATCAAATTTAAGGTTATGTTTTACTATTGCTAGCGAAACAGTCTTATGGAATATCCTTACACACAAAGTTGTTGGTAATTTTTAATATATACACCTATAATTTTTCATTTTCTTCTCATAAAACTGTTCTATATATTTGCTGTAAAACCATTTTCGTTACATTGAGTAGTTTAGTTACATTCTGTATTTACATATTTTTTAACGAAATGTTGTACTGATATACACCAAAGAATCTCTTGTAGATCTGTTTTGCTTTTTTTCCAGCATACTGTGCAACAATAATTTCTGTATCAAACGTATGCAGTATTGTTGCTATAAAGATTTCGTTGTATTTTATTGGAAATTCATCCGCCACTTACAATCACCAACAGTATAGTTATAAACTATAATATTAAACATATAAAAATATCGTTTATATTGGCTATTCACAAGCGCGCATAAAAATAGTTGGGCTAGAAGTTAGCGGATTCGATTTGTACCCTGAAGATCCTGGGTTCAATACCCAGTACCTGAACATCGGATTTTTAACGGTCGTTCTCCCTCGCAAGGCAATGGCAAACCAGCGAGGTATTCTGCTTAGTAAATCTGCTCTAGAGTAGAAGTGTTTACAATTCCCGTGGTTCGGAGCCGACGTTAAGCTGTAGGGCCTCTATGTCTGTAGCACTTCAAACGTGCAACACAGACATAGGAGAGAAGATTGCTTGTCTCGTAAACGATAAAGCACTCGAAGAAGAGAATAGTAATAAGTGTCAGTCCATTAAAATTAAAATTATTGATTTACAGTGAACATTAGTTAACGAGCTACGAAAGTACTTTACAATGTACAAAAACGTTTGCTATTATCGTCGTAACTACATTAATATGCGGCCGTTTTGCATACTGTTTTTCTTTATTAGGAGACAGCACACCCAAGATAATAAATCATTGGAACAATATTTGTAAAATTAATAACAACTTAAGATAACAAGTACACCAACCTACTTGCATTTAATTTAGTGAGAGGCTTATCTAATTTTCGTAAAATCAAAACAAAGGGTAAGATAATGGAAGGACGATCATAGATCGCATGCAAAAAGGCTGCACTTTAATTTGAATTGCTAGACGGATATTAATAATATAAGATTTAAGTGATAACAAACACAGCCATTTCTATATTTAAGGATTTCATAAATTTGTTCCTAGTGCTTATCCACATTTTGCTTTCGTTCACGTTTATCTTCATATTTCCCTGAATTTATTACATACCCACACATTTTCTTTCCCCATCTATCCATCTCTACTCTCTGTAAGTCCCGGTAGTAATAACAAGAGGCATCCATCAAATATTTGCCAAGCTTAATCAAGTAGTTTAAAGTGTAACTGCCAAACTTCCGGGTCAGTAGCTTAAACATTAACATAGACATTATTTTCTTTCAGCAAGCGTACATTCCGCGGCTACACCTGTAGGATCCCTTCTCAGTGGAACCCTTATGGACTTCTTGGGCCGAAAATTAACACTACAAATTTCATGTATCCCATTAATGTGCGCGTGGATTTGTATCGGTTTAGCCCAGAACCACGGGCTTCTTCTAGCCGGCAGACTTCTTGCAGGTATTGCTGTTGGCTTAATGGCAGCGCCTGGTCAGGTGAGTTTCGTTTCCATTTACAGTGAAACCCCTATTAATGGACACTCCTCTATCCCAGACAATTGTTGAGAATCCCTAAACATAGCGATATCTTTTTTAGTATTACTGCAGTTCTTTACAATATACAACACTATTTATTTCGGGTAGGTGTACTGAAGTTTCATATCTTGCTTCGATTTTAATGTTTTTTGAGCCTATATAAGGCTAGTGTAACACGTCACAGAATTTTGTACAAAATTCAATAAAACAAGCATGACACGATACAGAATTTTGTGGATAATGTTGTCTGTGAGCATGAGCAAATAGATCAAAATTACCTTGACATCTATGAGAAACTTGTCAAACTAATCATATGACTGTGGTTTCATAATAATTATTTCCTGTTGTTTACATAACAACGAATCTTGTTAATTTGTTGGCGTCTTGTTTTTTGGTGTTTTTATAAGTTATATAATAATAATAATAAGTATATTAAGTGTGGGCAGGGTTAGCGAAGGCGCAGCGGCGTAAACATGTGGTAAACATTTACCTTTCTGACTTCTGTGATCATTGATGAACAGTAAAAATTGCTCGTTTTGCGTATCCATACGACGCAGGTTATGAACAAGATTCTACATATTTTAGAACATAAATGCATAGAATTTTTCAAATATTTTGTACTCGCAATTCTGTGAGATAAGGCACAGAATTTTGTAGAAACACTTTGCACAAAATTCTGAATAGAATTTTCTACATATTTAATTCTGTGTCTTATTGTACTAGCCAAAAAGATGAGGCGGCTGTAGCGCAGCGGTTAGAGTAGAGTAAGAACGAGAGTTCTGGAGCCTCCCGAGGTCGCCCCCCTCCAACCACTTTCAAGGTTAGTCTATTTTAATGTCATGGTCATTTGCGTCAAGGTCAGACCACTTTAAAATATTATGGTCAGGCTATTAATATAGAATGTTAAGGTCAAACTTATTAATAGAAATAGAACACAGGCCATGATGTATAATAAAAAGTATTTATTTAAACAAAGTTGCATTACCGTCGGAATCACTGGTGAACATATAATCACATATAAAATACGATGTGAAAATGTAGTAAATAAATGCTTGCAAATATAGACATAATACCTACTACAATAGTATAGACTCTTATGCTCTTATTACTTACTCTCTACAAATTTATTAATAGCTTTGTGATTAACCTTTCATAAGCCCAGCATTTTAATAGGATTTTAGAAATAAAACAAAAAATTATTTTCAGTTATAATTATTAGCAGGATCAATATCAACGTAATCATTTAAATCTATACCTAATAGTCCTTGTTCTTTAATTTCTTTAGCACACAGAATACTTATATCTCTGTTACCATTACAATCATCAAAATAGCTATTATAAGCTGTAGCTTTATATAATACACAATTTAAAATTATAGCTTTATAAAAATACATATTATCAAACTTAGCATAAGGTAAATAACAATCGTTTAAAAGACAATTACTTTCTCGCACCAGAGCAAATGACATATTTATCATCGAACGGGAATCATAATCACTAACACTAGGATTTCCTTTAATAAACTTCTGTTGCTGCCAAGAGCTACTCGTAGGTAAATCTGCATTGGATAACCTACTTGTTGGTAAATCTTCATTGGGTATGTATCCACTTCTTAACCATTTTGATAGGAAACCATCAGAAAGATAGTATTCTTTATCAGCTTCCTTTGTTCGACTCCAAGATTTGGAAAAATAATATGTAGAGAAATCAGGTCGTATGACACCAGCTTTTCGTAGTTTGTGTGGAGTTCGTTTTTCTTTTGGCGTTAGAACTAATGTAATAAACGCTTGTTTTTGCAGCTCAGTCAACCTTTCAATGTCTCGACGCTCTGCAGGGTTCTTATCTAAATCTCCAACATTAAACCACTTTGGATATTCGAAATCCATTATACTATTAGAATGGAACTACTGCAACTTAGTAGGCTATACTTATATAGAACATTATCCCCACTTTCAGCTCCCCACTTTCAGCTCCCCACTTTCATTATGCCACTTTTATAATATTAAAAAAATATTTTGAATATTGGATAAAATTTAATTTATTTATTTATAATTATAATGCATATATAGTTAGGACTATGGAATAATAATCATGAAATTAATAAATAATATAATACATATGCCGACCCATTTGCGGATTCCCAGTAAATGCGAGTCGGCACAATTTGTGACATTAAGGCACTCCTCTATGATAGCGTTTATTTCCCCACTTTCATCATACCACAAAACTTAAAAAATATTTTCAGTGTTGGTTAATATTTAATTTATTTATAATCATAATACATATACTTAAGGCTAGGGAGTAATAATAATAAAATTAATAAATAACATAATACTGATAAATATAAACTTAGGTATGACTAGAATAATCTATAAACTAACATGTCGGCCCATTTGTGGATTCCCAATAAAATGTGAGCCGGCACAATTTACCATTACGGCGTTCGTCAATAAAAGCGTTTATTGGGGCTTCTATGTTTAACACAAACCAGTCTGCCAGGGGTGTAGTTATGGTTTTTGCTGTGGTTTCAAAGATAATCTCCTCCGATATCAGTTCCGAATTATCAAGTTCCAGGTCGTAGGTGATGACACTCCTAGCAACAAGTTTCCCATTTTTGCTTAAAAAGTCATTTTCCTTGACAAATTTTGTATATGTCTCATAATAATGTTCAAATTCATCCTCTAAATCATACTCCATATCAATATCAATCTCAATAGAATTTTCATCACAATATAACTGTGACATCTTTAAAATTTTATAATTACAATACACGTGGAACAATTCTTATATACTCCTTCTCAAGGTCTGTAAGGAATATTGGATTTGTAATTGGTTGTATAGATAATCTTGAAAACAGACTCCGCCTAGATCCCCACTCGTAATAAAATTCGGTAAAATGGTTAAGTACAACCTTGAAACTAGGTAACCTTGAAACTAGCCAGCCTTGAAGCTAGACAGTCTTGAAACTAGATAACCTTGAAACTGGATAACCTTAAAACTAGATAACCTTGAAACTAGATAACATTGAAACTAGATAACCTTGAAACTAGATAACCTTGAAACTAGATAACCTTGAAACCCCTCTCACCCTTCCCCCTACTCCCGATTAATTTTGATATTAGCACACATATATAACCTTAAATTTATCTTATAAGGTGCATTAGAAAACTAACGCAATAGTTCGTGATTTGATATCTCGTATATTTATAAAAGTAAGTTTTGAATTATTTCGGTTTGTTGTTTGAATAATGTGTAATCTTGAGAAATGTTTGTGTTATAGTGGAGTATGTGAATCAAATATTAAAGGCTGCTGAAGATATGCATAATCATTTTACTGCTGATAATTTAAGAAGTCATTATCAAAATGCAGGCTTTGAGGAATTATTAAATAGTGTTGAGGAGCTGAAAAACCATTTTTCTGAAGAAAATATGAGAAAATATTTTCCAAATGCTCCGGTGTTGCTACATAGATCAACTTATTTTTTAAATAAGTCGAAAACTAAATGCGTATGTGTAGGCATAAATAGTAAAACACCATTTTCTCCGGTAATACTGTTGTATGGTATGAAAAATGATTGGGTCCTATTCGAAGAAATGGAATGGGTTAAATTCCTGGAATGGCAACAAGACATAACAAATTTCATTTATAATAGTCAAAGTAAAGCGCTTCCTATAAAATTTACGTCAACAAGAACGATCAACTTTAAAACTATTAACGGTAAGAAAGTTATTCATATCACTGATAAAACGGCACCAGGCGTCTTTCTAGGATCTGAAACTGTAAGTGAATTGTGGTCATTCTTAGCTTTGATTGAATCAAAATGGGGATATTTAAAAAGTCTAAAATTTCAAACATTCTACTCTAACCTTATAAATGCCGTTTCCGAGTTATCTGGAGATGCAATAATTAATATTGAAAACATTCTTATTCCGCTTAAAGAAGCAAAATCCGAAAATGCTATTTGTGTGATGGAAATGATTAAATTTTCGCCAGAAATAATTTTAGCCGATGTAGAAATGGCTACCATTGGCAAATCTCTGAGAGGTGGGGATAATGTATAAAAGTTGCGAGACGATCTTCAACCAGCCAGTACCTAAGAGAAATGTATATGCTTTACGCAGCTGAAAGTTTTACCACACCTACGGATTTAATTAGTGCTGTGCATTATGTTAAAGAGACGCTCGATCTTCTAGCATTCGATGCCGACCATGAAACTGTATACTCAAAAATTCCATTAACCCAGGAAGAGGAGGAGGACCTTAAAAAACTCTATAAGCAGTATGTTGACGGTTCAAATTATTGTAAAGTGTTTTTAAAAGAAGAAGCTTGTGTCAACTGCCTATTGTCAAATTTGGAACGAATTGGTTTGGTTTCCTATTGTGTAACGATTCGCAAGTATATTAATGATGAAATCACCGAATAAGAAAAACCGTTCTGTTAATTTCGATTTGTCCAAAACTGAAACACATATTATGGTTGCGTGGAAATTTGCATATACAGAGGCTAGAAAATCATATTGGATAACTGTTGCTGCGGATAGATTACGATTTCAGAGAAGAATTCTAGAATTTGAAGATTTATTTAAAAAAATCGTGAAACATAGGCAGCGACAACAGGGTTAAATTGGTTTTGGTAAGTGTTAAAATTATGTGGGAATGGTAGTACGAATCTACGTATCGATTGAGCTAAATATAACTTTGTAACGACCTTATCGATGTGATACTGGCATACCATCCCGCA
>JABXWE010009385.1:0-41986 GCA_014611495.1 Limonius californicus | reverse complement strand
ATTATATATGTGTTAAATTCCGCATGCCTTTTATTACTGTGTTCTGAATATTTATGTAAGGATTTTGCAAGCTTTAAGAATACAGGTAAAGGCACGATTAAAGGTAAGTTCCTTCCCGTATGCTGTTGGTTCTTGGCCTTTCACAAGAACCTTATTTCCAGCTGGATTTGAAAGGTGGCGCCCACTTATTTCGACGCATCCTGTACACAACTCTAAGCATTTTTCCCTATAAGCGATTTCAGCGAACCCCCCCTACTCCTCTGAGCAAGCCGCTGGCCTTTACCATCTTTTTTTTTGTTTGCGGGTCCGAGAAAAGCGCATATTGCCGTACCGATAAATTCTTCGCGCGCCAACGCGCGATCTTTCGGTTCCACAATTCCCGTAGCGAGATTTCGACCAGTAACAAATTTATTGGCGCCGCAACGTGGAGCTTTTTTGGACCGTAACACTACTTCCAGTTTTCTCAGGAAAATTCTAGCAGTGCTAATAAATCTTTTGCATTATGCTTTAGCAGTAAAAATTTGTTCAAATAGCCTGCAAATGGTTAACAGTTTATCCTGAATCTGAACGTAATTTCCAATTTTCGAAGAGGTGGGCCAACGTCACTGAGATGAGTTGCGTAGTACAAATAAAAACAAGTAGAAAAAAGCCTTATTTCACATTGATTCGCAAATCAACTGATGGTTATACATTATCGATTTCTTTTTTCAGGTTTTCAGTTGCTTGCGAAATGTTTATTTTGGTATAGATACTTTTCGTATGAACATTTGAAATACTTTAACGATTAGTTTCTACTAATAATATTTAAAGCGACCATTTTGCTGTACGTTCTATTCAAATTATTATTGACTTCTATTATTTAAGGTGCATGGAATGTTTAGCAATTATCAAAGCTTTTCACACGATAAAACGATTACCACTTAACGCTAGCGGGAGAAACCTAGTGCTTAAGGGAAATTGTGTTTTCAATCTCTTGGAATTGTTTTGCTGAATCGGGGGTGAATTCAAAAGGTTCTAAATGCGGTTAGCTTAGTCTTCGAATGTCGCAGCTTCTGACCTTAATCTCGTTTAGTACTTGTGCGCTTTAGTTTGTTTTAAGAAGCATCATATTGTACAATTACCGTAGAAGTGGTAATAATGACATTAATAAGCATGCAGATACGCCAAAATTGTTCTAATATTATGCGTAGTGATTAATTTGCATAATTTTAATTAAAATCCCAAATTCTAAATAGTAGATATTAAGGTAAGTGATACTTTAGGGTTACTTCTAATTTATATTTCGAAATTTTGGTGCCACGAAACTTTTATCAATTTCTGAGCCTATATTATCTGTGAGTAGACGGAGTAGATTACTTGGTGTAATTATCGATACTCGGCTGAGCCTTGGAATCTATAGCAGTCAGTGTAAAGTTACAGATTAATTAAAGTTAGCTTTCAGAGATATTGAATGCAATAATGTGTCAGCAAACATCTGTAAACTTTGAACCGTAAAGTTAAGTTTCCTATAATCATTAAAAGTTAATATGTAGCAATTATTATCTACAGGTTTTCTAAAAGTGGTACAGCATATACCTGAGAGAACTATATCAAAATCAGCAAATACGTTTGATGAAAATGTAATATAAATAATAATTAAATAAAAGTAAAGGAACTGCGGAAACCTCCCAAAAGATGTCAACTGTATGTTACATTTTTCTTATTACCACAACGCAATAAACATGTAAAAACGTTATCTGTAAATTGATGCAACTGGTTGTAATACAAACTTAATTTTATAATAGTATATCTACAATATTCTTAATAAAAGATTTATTAGATACGATTTAATTTGTGGGTTTAAAGCTCAATAGAAAAATATGCCCAAACTAGTACAAAAACACAGAAAAAGCAACACATTTCTGATATGCGGTACGTAATTTATTGAAATGTTTTTACCTTATTCCAAACCTTATACGAAACGATTTGGGAGATCCATTGGTTTGAATCTTTTGAGCCTAGGCTTTTCATCGTCAGAGTCGAGTAAACACTCCACTAGTAAGTTTGGATGGGCACTAAGCCTATCACGTTAGCGAACACTGCACTTTAGTATTTCTTCATTTATTGTTGAGATACCTAGGTCCTGTCGTATTATTTCGTTCGGAACGAACCATGGGGCATTTACTAAAAATCGCAGCACTTTTGATTGGAATCGTTTAATGATGTCTATATTTGAACTGCTTGCTGTTCCCTATGGTTGTATTCCATAAGACCAAATAGGCTTAATAACCGATTTATATAGTAACACTTTACTCTCAATTGATAGCTGTGAACTACGTCCTAGGAGCCAGTACATTTTCCGATATTTCAAACCTAATTGTTTTCTTTTTACGAATATGTTTTTTCCACGTAAGGCGCCTATCTAGGTGCATTCCTAAGTACTTGACCGAGTCTTCTTGTGGTATTTGCTTGTTATTTACTACGACGGGCGGGCAGGTACTTTTTCTTGTCGTAAAAGTTACGTGAACTGAATTGGTTTCGTTTATGCGAATACGCCATTTTTTAAACGGTAGTTCTAAGTTGTGCAGATGTGCCTGAAGATAGCTAGATGCCAAGTTCGAATCAGAATGTGACGAGAGAATTGCTGTATCGTCAGCAAATGTAGCAACTGTAATTCCTGGTGAGATAGGTATGTCTGCAGTGTAAAGTACATATAAGAGCGGACCTAGCACACTTCCTTGAGGGATGCCAGCTTTGATTGGGAATAACGAGGTATGAGAGTCCCCGTACTTAACGAGAAAGTATCTATTGATTAGGTAAGATTTGAGTAATGCATAGTAGTCTGGTGGGAGTAACTTTTTGATTTTGAATAGCAAGCCGTCGTGCCAGACCTTGTCAAAGGCTTGCACAACATCCAGGAATACAGCTGAGCAGTACCTTTTATTTTGGAAGTCTTTGTTGTATCTACAACTCTGTATATTTGCTCAATTGTGGCGTGTTTTCTTCTAAATCCGAATTGGTGATTGGGTATGATATTGTTCTCTGATACTACAGGCATTAGTTTCTGTAATAATAGCTTTTCCAAGACCTTGGACAGTATGGGAAGGAGGCCAATTGGTCTATAGGAAGATAGCTCTTCGCCTGGTTTGCCCGGTTTGAGAATCGGTATGATTGTGGCCACTTTCCATTGCTCGGGGAAGCATTGCAGTTTTAACACCGCATTGAAAGCGTAATTATAAGGAAATCAACAATTTTTATGACATATTTCTTTATACAAATAAACAGGAAAATTACATTAGTATTAAGTAAACATTCAAGTAAGATCATTTAATAATATATTTATGTTATAAAAGTGGCGATTCTAGGTTCATTCCTGGCCACTACTTGCTTGCCGTCATTTGCTCGCCACTGGTTGCTCGATTGCCGCTGGAAGCGATGCTCGGCAAGACGGTTGCTTGCCGTTCGTTACACTGTAGAAGAACAAGGTTTTTTTTAAATAGACTTGTTCGTTATTTTTTTTAAATTTAAATGTGTACTTTCATTTTCTAATAGTGTAGGTATAGGGAGGGTATTCATTTCTTTAAAATAGATTTTGACTTTTTACGGAAATATCATTTATACACTAAGAATTAAAAAAAAGTCGTTTACCTATGCGTATGAGAGTGTATGGTCGTGGATATCGTGGAAACGGCTAGTCGAATGCTAAAATGTAGAGATTTACAAAGTTAATCAAGTTCAAGCTTGAAAGAACGTTGCATCCCTGATAAATATGCAGGTACGTGATTTCACTTATTAAAATTTTAAGAATATTCTGATATACAACATCAGATACTTTTTGTTAACTTGATTCGGAATAAAAGAATAAATATTAGCCTATATAAATTCAAATACAACAGGCAAATATGAGTTGATTATCAATATTCCTTAGAGGAATTGAAATATTTTGAGAATTAATAGCAGCATATACTAAATGCCTATAAATAATATTTTATTTATAGCATAAATCGCTTGCAATCGGCTTGGCGAGGAAAGGGTGGATAGCAAATGGACGCGAGCAAGTGGACGGACACCGAAAAAAGGCCTACATACGCTCTGTTCCTCTATTTATAGTATAAATACAACCATTTAAAGGTTTTAAAAAATACTATATAAAATAGTAAAAATAAAGTAAAATTAGAAGTTAACCTCTGATTGGACGTTAATGCTTCATCAACTGCAAATTTAAATCCCGCGCAAACACGTACTACAGGCAATTGGTTTGAAGCTGGAACCTCACTTCTGAAAGCGTACGGCTTGTTTTTAGCTTAGTTTAGGGTAATATTAATATTTAAGTTTTCCATTATTGTTACATGTTACATTACCTGATATGACGAAATAATCCAGTTAAATAACGTAGTTTTGAGTTCATTCTGATCTATGCAGAACATTAAGTTCTGAGAGTATTTATTTGGGAACGGTTGAAGAGGAGGATAGTCCTAAACAGCCATTATATCAAAATTAGCTAAAATTAACATATCAGCAATGTCGACCTGGCGATCTCCTTTTTGGTGCATAACACTAAATGTTGTTGTTCTATTGTTACATGGTTGCTCTGCATTGTTGTTTATTATTAAGAACACATGTCTAATACATGAATAAAAAGACAATGAACAAAAAGGATCTTAAGAAGACAGGAAACATTATTCAATCAAACACACAAACTCGACTTGGCACTATTACAGTTAAACAGTTAAACAGTTGCAACTGGATTCGATTGTTTTTTGTTTTTTAACATCAAACATTGTCGCTTGCTCTCATTATCAACAACAGAAGACGATTAGCCGCCAAATACAAACATATATGCTTTATATTATAATATCCCTATTCATTTTTGAGTAGTTTATACAACGATCACACTTTATATATATATATATATATGTACATATATAATATACGAATGTATATATATTTATAAAGTGTGATCATTTTATCTTGTAACGAGTAGATAAGTTACACCTCTCACATATGGCACGAAATGCATAGTTAATATTTCTTTTAGTTATAAAAAATATTACTGTTTACATTAAGAATCCTTTGGATTGTCAAATTTTGACCATCATTTCGTCAAAACTTAACAAACTCTAGCACAAAGTTGCAGATTCTTGTGGTAATAACAATCAGTTTCGGATATGACGTTGATTTTGGGAGAATGCAGACGAGTGGCGGATTTAGCAGTTCGACGATACGCACGAAGATACACGAATAGACATGCCTTTAGGCGTTTGAAGAAGCAATTTGCCGCAATATGGACAGTTTTCCAAGCCAAAGGCGAGACAACGACATGTCTGTACAAGCTGATGCGGGAGTTATCGAATAAGTAACTGGTAGTCCCTATATAAGCTAACGAGCAGGTGCAAGAACTGTTGGCTTTAGTAGCTTTAGTATTTAACATTTTATAAGCAAACCGGTTTCATCCTTACCATCTCACATTTGTGCAACACCTCACTGAAGATAATTGCCTACGTCGAGTGAATTTCTAAGAAACGAAGTTACTACTGATCCACTGTTTTTAAGAAATATTCTATTTTCTGACGAAGCGGCCTTTAACAACAATGGCTGTGTAAATAGATATAATTGTCCTTTCTATTCACAAGATAACGCACATTGGATTCGGCAAGCACACATGGCAGTTTAAATGGGGAAATGTATTTAAATGTTTTAGAAAATGATTTGCTTCAACGTTTAGAAGTTGATCCTCTTTATGTTAGACAGCGTGAAGATGAATTTGCCATAATAGATTAATTGCAAGATGTAAAATTCATTCTTGGCCTCCACGTAGTTCGGATTTTACTCAGATTAAGTTTATGGTGCATGTTGCATGAAAGGTTAGTATGTAAGGGACGCCCGCACCCCCTGAAGTAATGCGAAAGCGGTTCGGGAGGGGGAAGGGGACGGTAGTATGAATGAACGAGAAAAAACATTTATCATTGTGAGGTACAGTAAAAACCGACATCTACGAAACTCCCGTAAAAACTCAAGATGATTTACGTAAAAGAATTACTGAATTATATAGGGCAAGTTTCTTAAGATGCCTGTGCAATATAAACAGCTGTAATTTGTGTAGCTTACCTACCTGCTACTTTATAAAGTAATCACCCTGTATATATGTGGACTTAATTTAGTGAAATTGTTTCCGTTATTGCAAACTACCTTCCTTTAAGAACATAATACTTACAACCAAAATGTTAAGATTGATCTAATTTTCATATAATCAAATAGTGCTGAGACTATGCAATATATTTATTTGGGCGTACAGTATAATAATATATTTTAGATTACCTACAGTTCGCTTTCCAACGTCCAGGTAGACATCCTTAGGGACCTCGGTGGTCTAGTGCGCGAACGCATGGCCACTCGAGGTCACAGCAAATGCTGCTCCGTTGGGGCGATCGAATCCCGACTGGGGCGGCCGCATTTGCTTAGTTAAGTTTAGGGTGCATGTTGCATGAATGTTTAGTATGTAACGGACGCCCGCATTCCACTGAAGTAATGCGAAAGCGGTTCCGGGGGAGGGGGCACGGTAATATGAATGAGTGAGAAAATAAAAAAAAGGTAAACATTCTTAGGTTCTAGGAGGGATAGGAATAGGAATATAATGGTTTGACGATGTAAAAAGGTTACATTTAATTTTGAATTGCCTAGTCGGTTGAGGATACGCTTTAAAAGTTGCTAGCAGGATATTGAATATTTCGGATGTGACTGCTTTGAAGATGTAACATCCAGAGGACATGGTATAATGATTTCTCATTCCTCGTACCAAGAAATAATAAACAAAAAATTATAATATGTGGACGCGTTATTAAGTTTGTAATCCACTCAAAAATTGTATGATTTTATTGTACCACAGGAAGCAACAATTTATAGTATTCTCTTATTTTGTTGTCGTGATTTATCTCTTGCTGTAGTTTAGTAAAGTTTTGATTAGTGTTGGTACATAAGCTCAAATATTGTCAGATGGATGTACTTATAGTTTAGTAAACTTTAGTTTTGCTTCATAAAAGCTGCTTAACTTATGTTTGTTAGTCACTCAAATGTGTGAATACAAACATGTTATATTAGAAAACCATCAAACTGTATGATAATGAACAACCACATTACTAATCATATATTGCTGCACAGTTGAATTAAAAAATAAAGTAAATAAAAACCTAACATGTTCAGTTTGTGTCAACTTGTATTTAATGTTGGACAATATGAATAAATATAAATATTTGAAACAAAAAGAAACTCAATTCGTGTTTATGGCATTTTAAATACATTCTATCTCGATTCTGTTTATCATCATAAAGCAAACCATCAGGCAATTTATATCACTAAGCACACAACGGGGAGTCCTTTATTTATCTTCCTAGATTTGAACTTACTAAAGGATACCTGGTATGTCGGTTTATTATTCATTACCTCATATCAAGACTTTTGTGGTAGGAAACTCTGTAAATAATATGATATAACATGTAAAAACAGATTTTCAGATGACCAGATAAAAACTTTAAACGGGATATCAGACTGGGATATCAACCCCTGATAGATGACGCCCTACGGTTTGTATTACTAATTCCACATTATTAATGAGTTTCGAAATATGGAAATCAATAGGCACCAGCTGTAAAAACCAGGAGTGTTTCGAATTGCTGTGATCAGAACGGAAACACGTAAGTCATTGCAAAATTACAGTTTTAATCAGACAAAACGATATTACCATGTGATATGTGTGAGTTATCTAATTTTTATAAGTATGAGACAAAGTTATTAGTTTTGTACGTTTACTGGAAACACAATTTTTCGCTACAATAACATAAAATTATGGAAAGTGGTATGTAATCAGTTTTATTGCCGGTTTTTTATTTGTAATGTCGGAAACTAAACAGCCTTTAAATAACGAGCAGCTCGTAATTTAAATTAAAACCCAAAGGAAATTAGTAATAAATGATTAGGTTCATGTCGTACTAGTTTTTTTATTAATCCTGTCATGTATGAAGTTTGTTGAACCTAAAGTATGGACAAACCTTAAAGTCGTTATTTGAAATATTCTCAACTTTTATACGTTTTATACACCGTTAACATATGATCGACCAAATCAATTTAATAGTTTTTATATTTGACTTATAAGTTATCGATTAAATTAACTTTGTTAAAAATAAGTGATATACGATTTATTTATCAACGGTGATCTGAAAGTTTCCCCTTCCAATATATTACATGGGACCATATTTTCTACGCTTCTCCTCATGCTTATTTTCTTCTTCTTCGTCTTCTTCTTTTTCTTCTTATTCTTAATTTAGCCATTTTTTATTGTTCGAATATATGCCTGTTTCAAACTTTTCCAATGCTCTCGGTTTTGGCCATCGTTATACCAACTCAGTTCCGTTGTTCTTTTTATATCGTCACTCCACCTTATTTGTGGGCGGCCCGTGTTTCTTCTTTCTCTCCACGGTCACCATCTGATCATTTTTCCACTACATAATTCAGTTCCTCTGGCCTATTGTCCTGCCCAATTAAGTGAAGCAACTCTTGTTATTATATCCTCTACACGTGTTCCACGCATCCACATACTTATTATGTAGTCTCTTAGTTTTACTCCAATTAAGTTGCTTTGTATTGGTTTTCGATGCACTTTCTATTTGTTTATTATTTCATTCGTGTGCACCCAGGCCTCCGCTGTGTAAGTCACTATTGGTAAAACACACTGATTGTACAACTAACCTTTGAGGTATAACGATATGTTGATTTGAAATATATTTTTAGTTTCCCGTCTTTGTCTTATTCTTCTTCCTATTTCTATTTGTTAGTTTCTTTTACCAATCGTCAGTATTTGATCTAGATATACATAAATTTCAGCATTTTGGACCTGATTGTCCTCATTTCTATTTCTGGATGCATATTCCTCTATGACATTTGTCGCCCGTTCACGTACGATCAGGAGAGTTAAGGCAGCGTTGGCTCCGGTCAGTACTTGGATGGGTGACCCGAAGGTTGCGTTAACGCGGCGCCTCTCTCCCACGAGGATTGATCACTATGGGAGAGTAGATCACAACCCCCTTATAGGGGAGGCCCTTGCCCAACAATGGGATGTTGCGGGCTAATAAAGAATTCCTCTATCACCCCATTCTACTCGTTTGGTAACATATTATTCCCTTGTCACACTCTTTTAATACTAATCTTTTCTGTGTTTACATGTAATCATACTTGCACTGTTGCTTTGTTGCAAATTTGTTCAATTAATTTATAATATCTGCTAACTATTCTTGCTCACTTAATGCTTCTAGTACTGCTCATATTTCAATATTAGCATATCCTCTCTTTCTAGGTAAAGGCTGAACAATTTCATTAACTTTTTCACTATTACTTCCTCACCATCTTTAAGCATTTCTACCACTATATCATTGTCACCAGTCGTTTTTCCATGCTATTATTCTTTATCTCATTGAAACGAATTTTTGATTATAACTGTTCGTAATGTTATGCAATAAAATAATGCAAATTTTAAGTAGGTACCTCATTTTGGAGCAACCTACAACCAATTAATACTACTTTGATAGACACGCATCAAAAATAAGTATATATAAAAAGATGGATTTGGTGGGAGCTTTTATAGTTATGTTGATAAATATAATATATCAACTTGTATTTGTTCTTCGAATTATATGCCCCTTGGTTCGTCCGCAACAACCAGCTACACAACGAACTGAAAATACCTCCTATACAAACATTTATTAAGAAGTGCGTTTTAACATTTAATAATAAACTAAAAGAGTGCCCAGGTGCTGTGAATTATTCACTAGGTCAAAAACGAATTCACAAACGCTTAAAGCGTAAACTGCCCTAAGACCTGCTCTCGTCTGATGATGAGGAACTCAGCGAATGAGGATCTCCAATGGAGCCGACCTCTCTACGTTAATATTGTGCAAAGTGTAATCAATGTGAACATTTCTGTGTATAGCTATTATAGCTGATCCGGAAGAGCAATTATTAAAAAAAAAAAACTTGTATTTGCATACAACAAAAGCAATGCCGTATTGATGACGACATAAAATTAGCTGTTATGAAAGGCAATGGAAAGCGGAGTCAAGTAGGCAGTTCCGTTCCTATAGAAAGATGGATTTGTGGTAATATAGAATCAGAAATTGGTGATGCAGGAACATTTTCCATTATGTCACCAATAGCATGAATAGTTTGCATAGTTCCCTTAAATACACTTCTTTGTTGTAACACTGACCTTCTCACGAAACAATTTTACCTATCGATTTCAGATGTTTTTTAATGTTTACCATTGGCCGAAGCATTTCAAGAATTAGGGAGATATTCTTCAAAGCAGTTTTGTGCTCGCTGCTATCAAATTCCATCAACATTGGTAGCGTTGCCAGAGAAATATTCGATTATGCTCTCTGCTCAAACCTGTGCACAATTTTAAGACAGTAGAAGGAAGATCGTTTACTTCTAAAAACAGCGGTTTTTATATGGCTGCAGAAAAAATCAAAATTAATTGCCAACCTACAGAGGAATTTACGTTACCTACAATCTAAGTACTTAGCAAACAAAATTACGATGTGCACAGAAGCTTCTTGGATGTTTATAAATCCAATCCTTATATATTATAGACGTAAGACATACATCTTTTGACCGGAAATAAATATGTATTTACTAGAAGGCTTAAATATGTAAGATTATTTTGAATATCTATACATTGCTATAAATTGCCGTTGTTTAGAATGACTGCTACTTAATTGATTTCTGTCAATTATTAAGATTCTAAAAAAAAATTCAGTTCCTTATCAAAGAAGACCTGTAAGAATGTTTAAAGCTGCCCAAGAAAGCAATAGTGTAAATGACATTGATCTGTGTATAACATAAATGAAAATGAATTTGTATTAGGAAGAATGTATAAAAATATTGCTGCAGCTTTTGTTATGGACAAAAGACAGCTTGAGTTTCATGAATAAATCGTAAAACTCCTCATCATTCCAAAAAATTAAATATGGTGAATGGGTATAGCATAAGTTCTTATCAAATGAGGGAGTTAGCGGTACACATTTTCAAAATCAGATAATATTACACAATATTTGGACTAACGTTTTTACTTTGCACTTCTACACGGAAGCGTTGTTTTTCAATAGAAACTGTGTCGTGTTCTTTGTAAAAGCTCGGCGGGTTAGAATTATTGCTAGTATTCTACTCACAAAAGCGCGCTTCAAGTATGTGGTAGGTCGTTTATTGTACTAAATTTCTTTGTGTTACGCAAAGTAGCACTAACAGTGAGTTTATTTTAATGCATACTAACGGTTGACATATTTGAGTTTACTTACTTTATTCATAGTAGAAATGTATAAAAACGGACAACCGATATTAATTTGGGTTGACTGTTAACAAGGTTTTTTAAATATACAAACAAGATTGGCCTGTTTTTCATGGCGAAACGTATTGGAGTAGGCCAAGGTCCAGCGTGGATCTTAGCGTCACAATGATGATTAGTTTAGTTTTGTATAGCATTTTACTATAAAATATAAACCTTTAGAAAATGTTGTGTACAATTTCTGTTCGAAGTATTTCTTCTTGAAATATCGTGTTCATTCAATAACGTTGGGGAACTGTCGGTTAGTGTCTTTTGGTATAATATGGAAGACAGACTAAATGCAACCTATAGAATCAGCAAATTTGATTACACGGGGTGATTCTAAACGTGTGCTAAAAACTTTAACCACGTACAGCTAAGGCTATTTAACCCCTAAATTACTTAGTAAATTTGTTAACATTCGGCACGGTGACTGAGATGTATTTTATTACATCAATTCACTGAAATGTAAATAACTTTTTAGTTTCTTGTCCAGTTTTCATAAACTTCGTTGATTTAGAAAGCTAACAGTCCAAGATTAATTACCAGCATAATTAAAGTTGTATGTGAAAAGTGGATACAATTTGACCCAGAAGTGAAAAATGTGGTGTAACAATTTGTAAATTAGGTTTACTAACTTAAATTGTCATTTCTAATCGCAACTCTAGTAAACACATCTTTAAATACAGAATTTTCGAAAAAAAATGTTATACCTTTTCTTTGGAAAACGGAATACTCGTTCAGAAGCTGCAAAAAATCAGGTTAACGATATCGTTTTCAAAATATATCTTAATTTATAAATTATGAAATCAAATATTTAACTTCTCAGTCAGACTGCATCCAATTTTCAGATTCAATTGTACATTTTTCCTTGGACTGCTAGCTTTCCAAAACAACGAAGTTTTTCACAAACGAACTAGATACAAAAGAATTATTTACATTTTAGTGAATTGATACAGAAAACCTCTGAAGCGCCAATGACTTCTCGGTAAGAGTAAGGTACATAAGTTTCCTTTCCAACCGAAGAGTTAATCACAACCTAAAATCATTTGTACTTATTAAATTAATGTACTGCCTTATTTAATAGATACTTTTAGAACTATAATTTTATAACCAAAATAAAATTTAGATTTCGAATGATTATAATACCAAGCCAAGCCAATTTAAAAGTTAATAACCATTCTTTAGTTTTCCTGAAAGTAGAGCACAATTAAGTTAGTTGACTGATTTAGACTGAAACTTGAGTTAAGTAATGAAAACCATCTACTGCAGTGTTAAAAGTTACTGGTAGAAGTAATAAGGGTAGTGTTAAATTATCGTACTCCTAGGAAGTGAATTGTGATTGAGAGATATTAAATTGTTATATTTGCTTTGCAAATTATCATAATTTGGATTGGCTACTTGAGAATACAATTGCACAAATAACGTAGAGTACAGTCGACATATTGAATCTAGAAGCGAATGAACTTGTTGGAACAGGTGTTGTCAAAAAGGCGGCTGTAATATAAAATAATTATGGGATATAATTTCCAGGTATTCTAAAATTAATATTAATAAAGTGTAAAAATAGAAATAAAATAACTTTTATGTTTTATTATAGTATTTCACATTGTAATGTGTTTTAAAATGAATTAAATGACAACCAAAAATTAGAGGAAACCACCAACATTGGACTTATGTGTATGATTTAGTGACAAAAGAGACATTTGTTAAAGTGAATAAATTTTCACCATAAAATGAAAGCTTTTTTCATGTTCTTTATTCAAGGCGAAGTTAAAAGATGATCGTTTTTAGGATTTCAATGATTCTGAATTTCTTTAATCAAACATTGTCGGCATAAAAAACTCTTTAATAGGAGCAGCATTTATATTCTATATTGATATATTATTCAAGAAACTCTAATTAGTTTGGTAAGTACGAACGTATTTCTCATTTTATAATTTATGTATTCTCTCTAGAACTTCTCATTATTATAGGCTAAATCTCTACTTTGTAACGTTTATTAATATTATTATATATTAAAGTTCTATTTTTATTCACTTAATGAGAGATGGCCTTAATGTTCATACATATTGTTTCCATATCCGGATTTGAGAATTGTGTAACGGGTTGCATCATTAGATTATTATTAGCCTTTCAAAATGTTTGCTCTTTGGGCCAATTAAGATTATTTGTTGAAGTAGGAAGTAAAATCGCGTCTTGCTGTAATTGGTCACATAAAAAATTCCTCCTCTTTAAAAAGAAATTCAGGTAAGCAAAATTACCAGTTGCGTTAGGAGCATTTACTTACGTCGTTGATTGACCATACTAGCGGATATGTTTAATAATAATAGATATGCAAACAGAATTTTTAATATATATGTTAATGGTTTGATTTTTGTACATTACTTGCGAATTTTTATTATCCTGCTCTCTTCTTCTTTAGCCATCTTGTGTCGATTTTTGGATATAGGTCTCTCTCATGTCACTCCATTTATTTCCTTTCTGGGCTTCTATTATCCAACGAGTCCTATTATCTTTTTTATATCGTCCACCTAGCATGTTGGTGGACGACCTCTTCCTCGTTTTTGTAGGTATGATCGCCATTGTAAAATTGCCTTGTTCCATCTCTTGTATATATAATTATATACCTTGCCACATCTACAGTGTAATTCCGTTTTAATGACGCGATTACTCGAACGCCATCTGTAACTTTTGTAATGTCCCTAAACCGCTCTTTTCTTTTTCGATCTTTCAGAGATTGCTCTTTAGGCAATAGGTACTCAATTTTTACATTGATTATTTTGTCAGGATCCAAGTTTGTGTTCCGTAGGTTAAAACGAGAAAAGCACACTGGTAAAATACTTGGGTTGGAAGTATTATTCGAATATTCTTATTTTTTTAAGGTTTCAAGTTTTCCAAATGCCGCCCATTCAAGTCTTCTTCTTCGGTATATTTCGGTGGTTTGATTTTCTTTGGTGAGTTTATTATATGTACAAAATATATGTAACTTTTCACATTTTGTATTCTGTTACCTCTAACCGTAATTTGTGGGTCGATATTACACATTACTTTTGTTTTATGTAGATTCATTTGTAAACCAATTTTACGCGCTTCTTTATCTAATTCTGTCAACATTGATTTTACTTTATCTACCTTATCGAATACTAGGACGATTTCATCAGGAAGTATTAAATTATTAAATTTTGGGCAATTTATGTATATTCCCTTATCTTGCCAAGAAGCTTTTTAAAAACATCTTCAAGCGTCAAGGCAAAAAGTTTAGGAGAGAACGTGTCGTCTTGTTTAATGCCTCCATTTACATGTATGTTATTTGTGTTTTCGCATAATTTTATTGTAATGTTGTCTTTATATATGTATGGCATATCTCTCATCAACTCTCGCATTTTTGACCTGTTTGTGTAGCCCATTCTTCCATTAAATCAGAAGCCGGAAGTTAGACACAGATTAAAATTGTATTCTGTAGATTTCTCGATTAAAATTCTCATTGTCAGAAGATTATTACATGTACGGTAGCTTTTTCTGAACCTAGCTTGTTCCACTGGTTGATATTTGTCGAATTTGTTGTTTATCCTATTACTAAAGATTTTTGTAAGAAGTATGTTTATTTGTAATAGGAGACTGATAGGACGATAATTTTTTAAATCTATCTTGCCACCCCTTTTTGTACAGCAACACACCAATAGCATTGTTCCAGTTTCACGAAATTCTTCCTTCCTCTAGACATTGATTGAATATTTCACAAAATTTATTTGTTTCCATCCCCCCTTCTTTTAACATGTCTACTTTGTGATCGTCTCCCGGTTCCTTACGATTTATTTTACTTCAGCTTCATAGTAACTTTGGAGGTATCGTCTTTTTTCTTTTTGGCTTTGCACATTCTTTACATATTCTTTGTATTTGCCTTCTCTAATAGTTATCTTTTTACCTCTATCGTATCATCTGTCTCCTTAGTAAACCTTTCTACTTGGTCTTTTTCTTTTTTTGCTACATTTTCTGCTGCATTTACTATTACACGCTTTAGCATTGTAGTTTTACTCAAGACTGTGTTTTTGTATATTCTGTTCTAGTATTTCTCGAATATCTGTTCTATATGTTGTGCTATTTGCTTTTAGTCGTTGTACAACAATAGGTATGTTTCTTTGCGACCATAGCTTTATTCCTTTTTATTTTGTGTTCATTAACATTTTAGCTCTTGACAGTCTGTGGTCGCTAGTTATATTAAAATTATTTACTATGCTTACATCCTGTATTATCTTTTTTATTGTTTGACATGAGATGGTCGATTTTTATTTTACTGCCTGGGTTGAACCACTTCCATTTTCTTTGTATCTTTCTCTTGAAAAATGAATTCGTTGAATATAGACATTGATTTGTCTTGTATTCCTGTAGCATGGCACCTCTTTGGTTTCTTTCATCATACCTGCACTTTCCCAGGTATTCTTTACTTTTTTCTTTCTTTTTGTCCAGTTTCATATTAAGTCTCCCATAATGATAGTGCAAGTGCTCCTTTCTTTATTTGGGAGTGCCGTTATTTCTTCGTAAAAGAGTTCTACTTCTTCATCTGCGTGTGTCGATGTGGGAATATAACTGTATGATTTTAATTTTGCATTTGTTCGAACTTTTATGTTATAGGAGATACTTGGTCTGACATACTGTCGTAAGTTAATACATATGCTGCAATTTTTCTGTTTATTATAAACTCGACGCCACATAGACTTTTATTTTCTGAAATTTATAGCACTTAGAATGTATGTTCAGATTTTAGGGCCATACAGTTTTCGCTTTTCTGTCTTACCTGAGAAAGTCCAACTACGTCCCATTTTATGTTTTCAAGTTCTCTTTCTAGTTTATATAAATGCGCTTCGCTTAGAAGTGTTCTTGTATTTAATGTGTGTGCGAAAGTTTAGACTGTAATTACTAAAATTAGCAAATAAAGAAACTTATAATAATTGTTAAAAACGCAATCTACTTACGAGGTTGGACTAATATGAATCGGGATTGGCACTACCGCGGCCGGTATAAGAAACTGACTGTTTCCAAATCGTATCCAAATTGTAGCTGGAACTTGCGTCTATACATAGCTAAAACGGCATCCTGTCAGAACTTGCGTGGTAGGCTGTGCATGCGAATGAACAAGTACAGCCGTCACATGTGACACAACTCAAATATGGAGCAGACAGCGAACATTAAGTTTTGTTTCAAATTGGGGAAAACGGCCACGGAGACATTCGAGATGTTGAAAACTGTGTACGGCGATGATGCCATGTCCCGTACTCGCGTTTTCGAGTGGTTTGCCAGATTTCGTGAAGGTCGGCAGGGCCTTTACGATGATCAGAAGCCGGGTCGTCCGATCACAACGAGAAACCCCGTAACGATCGAAAACGTCCGACAACTTGTGGCGGCTGATCGACGACTGACACTGAGAATGTTGGAGCAGGAGCTGAGTATTAGCTGTGAAACCATTAGAACCATTTTGGAAAAGGATTTGCAGAAAAGGAAGGTCTGTGCCAAATTTGTTCCGCACAGTTTGACCGCTGAGCAAAACGCACATCGAGTGAACACCTCCCGCGACTTCATTGCAACAGCCAACAGTGACCCAAATTTTCTGGATTCAATTGTTACTGGTGACGAGTCGTGGTGCTTCCAATACAATCCAGAAAGCAAGAGACAAAGCATGGAATGGCGATCGAAGGCGTCTCGAAAAATCGAAATTGAAGACCATGCCGAGCACTTTCTTCGACAGTCAAGGCATCATTCACAAAGAATTTGTGCCACCGGGTGTCACCATCACTAGCCTATACTAGAAGGGTTTACTAAAACGCATTCGACATGTGCGACCGCATTTGGCAGCCTCCGGCAAGTGGCACCTTTTACGCGACAATGCCCCTGTGCATTTTGCCTTGATTGTGAAGAAGTTTTGGCGACAAGAAATGTCCCAGTCTTAGAACATCCTCCCTATTCGCCAGATCTGTCTCCAGCGGACTTCATGCTGTTTCCTCAGCTGAAATTGACCCTCAAGGGAAGGCGCTTTGACGACGCGGAAGACATTCAACGGAATGTTACCGCCGAACTAAATGCACTTCCTCGCGACAAGTTTAAGCAGGCTTTCCGCGACTTGTATCGTCAATGTCAACGGTGCGTAGAAGTCGAGGGAGATTATTTCGAAGGACTCTAGAGGTGTTTTCACCTATGGCTGCCTCACATGCTTTGTATTTGATCAATCCCGTTATATATTTGTCCGACCTCGTAGTATTAACAAAATATAGATAAACTAAATGAACAAGATTTTTTAACAGCCATTTATCAAAACTATTGTTAATTAAATATTCCAGAATTATATATTAATTTTAGTAGTCTTTACTATTAATATGAGAAGTGAACGTTGCGGTGTAACAATTTGATATCTAAGTTGTCTCCAACGAAACATAAAATTATTAAAATACTGTCATGCAATGGAACTAAAAAACTTGGTTGTCGCTGCTGGTTTCTTGAGCTCCTGGGCACTCATCTTAGTTCGACCGGGTATTTCATTTACCTGCGAACTTTGGACCGGCAAATTTAGACAGCATAGACTTTACAGATTTTGAACGGTGTACATTTATGAGGCAAGTGCGCATGCTTCGGGATCAATAATTGTTATCGGTAACGTTTAGCCGCTATTACAAAAATAGACCTAAATTGATAGTTAACAAAACTACATATTTTCAGTTTGGCAGCTATCACTTAAACTTCGTTTTGTCGATCCCGACCTAACCACGGATTGTACAATTGGGCTATGGCGGAACTTCAGTCAATATTAAACTACGGTTCTATTGAACTATAGTTGAACTATGGTTTGGTGCAACCGGTCCTTAGGTATAAATAATTTAAGTTGGATTAAGTTTAGCCAAGGTATAATAAGCCCCAGTGGCTTCAGTGCCTTAATGATACAAATATACGTGTCCGTTGGATGTGGAAACAGATAATCTAATAAAATTAAAGATCAATGAAAACTCAAATTGTGGGACTAAGCTTATTTTCAAGAAGTAAAAATGAATGTATACCTAATTGTTGATTTATTCTTTGTCCAATTATAAAGATATAATAATTCCTCTACCTGTTTTAATTGATAATTAAAAACAGCTTTTAAGAGTATGTAATTAAATAAGTTAGTATCAGTAAATGATACGAAAAATTCCCATGACAATTTATAAGTTAATTCTGATGCAAATTTCTCTCTGGACGAAGCAAATAAAACTTAATTTTTGCGTAATTAAGTATTCAAATGTCACTGACTTTTGTGTTTCCATGTTCTTAACTTTGCGAGTCGTAAATGAAATAAATTCAATAGAAACCAGCTTTAGTGTTGTGACACTTCAATTGTTACAGTATAAAGAAAATTTGTATTTTAATTAACCACACCAACATAACAACGGAAGGTGTGATTTGCCAAGGTAGAATTTTAATCAGAAAGGGGAAATATTAAGAAAACTGGAGATACAAAGAGCGTTAGGTTTTATGAGAAACTTAAATAAACTCAAAATCCTTTCTCGCAGGAAAGTTATTTTGTTTTGTTTATAGTAAATTGCTAAAGCCGAAGTGTTGTTTAAAAATTTTAAAATAATGCCAAGAAATTCTCCAGTACTTTTTACTAACCACAGTGATCTCGAATATTCGCCGATATTTGTTAAGTTACGTTTCGAGCTTTTGAAGCTATTCATGACAAACTGTTTAGAAGAACTATGTTAAACAGGCTGATATATTGATCTAGAAAAAGTCGGTAAAGGAATCTCAAGAATTTAAAATACTAGGACAGTTCTTAGGCTAATTTCCGAAAGTAAAATGTATTGAAGTCCCGTTTTTATATATTCTTATGTGGTATTTTTTATTCAAAGTTAAAATGAAAGAGCATATTTAGTTTCTTACATAGGGAGGCGGTTTTTGTTAAGATTGTTTATCTGAACCAACGGACAAAATCTGTGCAATTAATAATAAGCTTCTAAAGTATAGTTTTATTTCTGACAAGTTCTAGAAGCTTTTCTCATACTCTGCTGTAATGGAATTTTTTAAGTGTCAAAACGATTTGTCTTTAAATACACATTTAAGACTTTTAATGGTCAATGTTATTGATAAAACTATAGTAAAACTCCAGTAGCCTAGCTGTAAATGGAAAGGAAACTAACTCTTATCAATATACATAAACTCAACGCATATGGTCTAATTTAAACTTCGGCTTAAATATGCCGTAGATGATTTAATTATGACATCACCTTTACAGTTGCAGCTGCTAACTGTAAAACAGAAACTGCGAGCAGCGTCAAGCTCTATCGTTATCAGATTTAATCACAAAATTGGTCGTAAAGTCCAAAACTGTATTGTTGGTTATAGTCTTCAGATTGAGATTATTATAACATTTAAGTTCTAAATCTATCCTAGGGTAACTTTCATTGCCATCACGAATATTACGTAAACCTGCTAGTTGGAGGCCGCCGTCTGTTATGGTTC
This sequence comes from Limonius californicus, assembly GCA_014611495.1. Classification (NCBI taxonomy): domain Eukaryota; kingdom Metazoa; phylum Arthropoda; class Insecta; order Coleoptera; family Elateridae; genus Limonius; species Limonius californicus. Next base: position 22,152 of record JABXWE010009385.1, on the reverse strand, counting down.
ACCCTGAAGTTAATGCCATTGTATGATTAAATCTAATTCGTGTTCCGCTTCGATATTGATCGAAACTGTCGCGCTCTTGAGCACTGTAACATTCTGATTGATGAGATTTATTTTGCGAGAGGCTGAAATTGTTCGCACTTTAAACGACTTGCTTTGGCGCATCTTCCGGCAATCTTAATATTGAATTACTTCTGGAAAAAGAATTATTGAAAGTTCTTATGTTACTTCAGTTTTTGTACAAGTATTGCAAACCGCGCAGAAAGAGGTGTCGAGAACTTCCATCTAGGACCTTGCAAACAGAATAAATCTATCTCAACCCATACTATAGTACTTAATATAAGCGACATTACCAGTACAATACATTCTAGTAGCATTAAATTATTAATTTTTAACATTGATTCTTAATTAACAAAGACTAATATATATTTTATAGCTGACAGGATAAATTATTATAGTTCAGCATCGAATAAAAGAATTGTAACCCCTTAACGACAGTTTCTGCAAGTGTTAAACATAGAGGTGTTGGTAACCATATAAAGGATGTTTGCAGCTGTTCATCTGCTGTGTTATAGTGCGACAACGGTAGGTACAATATAAAATGACAAAAGTAGAGAAATGTTACTAGGGCATCTGATGTATGTAAAGTATCATTTTATTAACCTAATAATCTCTAAAGAGGATACTGCGAGTATAGACAACCGAACCAGCATCTGAGTATGTTGGTTGTTGTCCAAACAACTCCCACCAAATAGCCTAAACTGATTTTTAAGAATTCACTGACTACAGCCATATATGAGTAGCTCATTTCGCTAGTCAGATACAACCTCAGGAATTTTACCTTTAACGTGATTATTTTCATTAGATGCATTTTGTGCACGTAAGAAAACTTACATTTAATTTGTACCCAATACATAATAAGAAATTTGAAATCTGGAATTATTGTGCTATTAAAAATAAATATTTACCAAAAAAATTTCCTCTTAAGACATCCGTGGTAAAGTGATGCAAAGAATATGTTTTTAAACAACAGTGTGGGTAGCTCAATTTCAGTGCTAAGATCCAAATAAGTGTCTCAAAGAACATCAATTAGAAAATAAAAGAGAATGATGCAACTGGCAGTGACCTAGGCGAGTAAAACGAGGAATGTTTAAATTTACCGGAAATAAACCGGTATCAATTATTTCCCTTACACAGCGTTTACCAAACTGTAGGGTGACATAGCAGATAAATAGTAGAACTGAAATTACTATATTGAAACTAATGCAAAACATCTTAATTTAATGATTAATGTTTAGCATATTATTTTTTTACAAAAGATTGCATATACGAGGACGGTTCATCAATTATTGTCCCTAACATAGAAGGCATTGCCCGACAAATAAATAATTCTTTTCCTAAAAACATCAGTTATTGACATTAATATATGCCAAGTTGCAGGTGCCTATCTGCCTGTTTATAAAAGTTATACATTTAATATTACTGTGTGGTTCGTTCACGAAGCACTTCCAAGAAAATGATCGCTTGTTTGTTCGGTTGTACAGGACATGTCGCAACCATTCCTTTAGACTATTTAGAGGATCGAGGAACAGTTAACACTGAATGGTATACAACAATTTGTTTACCAGAGGTCATCGACGAAATCAGGAAAAACAACCGAAAATGACACATCATTCTTTATCATAATAATGCCAGCTATTACACAGCACGTCAAACAATTGATTATTCGAAGGAGAAAAACATCGAATTAATGTCTCATTGCCCATATTCACCTTATTTATCGCCTGCTTTCGTCACTTCAGAGTGAAAATTTTTTCGAGAATTGGTTTGAATGCATGCAAAAGTGTACAAATCTTAAAGGCGAATATTTTGAAAAGCAATAAAACACTTTGTTCCAAAAATTTTTTAGCTTCCTAGTTTTTGTAAAAACTTAGAAGACTGTCCTCGTACCTACTATTTTGAATTCAGTTTTATTGACCAGTGTTTTTTATGCATATACAGTGCTTCCCGAAAGTAACAGATAAATTCTATAAAATCGTTGAATAAAATATTTCAAACAATTGCTTGTACACGTCGATTCTTATTTTTAAATTATCATTTAGAGATGTAATTTTCACCCCCCTTCTTTATGTTGAATATAATAAAAAAAAAGTTTTTCAAAATCGGTTGATAAATAACGGAGATATAAAATGTATTCAAATGAAAGTGCCAATATTCGAGCAGGCGTTGATACGGCTCTAGCAATGAGTAATAAAAACAATTGAAGTTTATCGTTCTCAGAAGGTGTACTTTGCTATTTGAATTTTTAAAGTTGAAGTTGCTAGCGCTCAGGGGTTGAGGGGTGGGGGATTGAAAATTACATCTCTAAATGATAATTTAAAAATAAAAATCGACGTGTCCAAGCAATTGTTTGAAATATTTTTCTCAACGATTTTATAGAATTTATCCGTTACTTTCGGGAAGCACTGTATAACATACTGTAAGGAAACTTTTTGTATTAAATATAAACCAAATTTGCGTATTTATATGCTAAAAGTTTTCCGATCAGTTTCTTTTCTAAGTAACAACAAAGTTTGAAGAACTGTACTACTGAACGTGTACTCGATTATAATATTGAAATATTTTTCACATTATTTATTGTATGTCACGAGCATCGTTATACTTTCTTCCTATATTCACTTCTTTCCTTGAAGTCCCCAGAATAAAAATGACAGGGCTATTACAACAATATTTAGAAACACCTTATAAATGTTTATTCCATTTTCCAGAAAGTGGATGTCTAGCTGGGGAAAGCTATAACTTGACAAAGGCTAGAGTGACTTGTTGCAAAATCTAATAATTTTAAAAGCACTTTTATTACACACATAACTTTTTTCTTGCATAACCGACCTTGCTGATGTATTACAACATAAGCGGTTGTTAGAGATTTTGTTGGTCGCTATTATCTTAATGGATAATACATCACAAGCACTCATACAAATTGGTATTAGAAAATGGTAATAGAATCAAGTTACATAACTTGCAGAAATGTAAGTAAGAAATTTGTTCTGAAACTCAGTAAAGTTGGTAGCGTAGTTTACTTATACACTTAAAATTGATTAGATTATACTTAGTTAATTATATACAAAAAAGCATAAATTTTAGAGAAACAAAAAGTAAGACCATTAAATAAATGAAATAGTATGTATACTGAAGATATTATGAATATTTTAAGGCAATCAAATTGCGGAGATAAGTAGAAGTGGGATCAATTGAAGTCTTTGCGTACCAATAAACTCTTGCTTATGATCAACACGTTGCAATATTTATTGGATCCTATTTTCGGGGGAGAAGGCATTCACTAGCTTCTGAAAAATGTAGTAATTGTATTATTAAAAGGTTTGGTAATATTAGATTGTCTAAAAGTTTTGGTACAGTTGTTTGATTTTGTTGTGTTTAACCGTTTAGTGAATATGAGAAAAATAGTAAGAAAAATGCTTCCCCGCAGTGATAATGTAAAAGTGCGAGGGATCTACTGTTTAGCGTCTAATCCAAAGGATAGAAATACCAGAAATCGTTTAGGCATTGAGTAGCTACGGTTGCCAAAGTCGAATTGGGGAATTGTGTACAGTGAGTTGATGCTATAAATTTTTATACGCTACATTCGCTATGTTTGTGCCTCGAACCCAAGCATATTAGATGTTGCTATAAACGTTTCGTGTAGAAGGATAGCAGAACTTACGTGAATTTATAATATCCTTAGCTTAAACAGTTTGAAGTCGTTTCTAATGTTTCCATTACGGTTGGAGCTGGCAATAACTGGGAAAGATATGGGGTTTTCAAAACACATTAGCTGGTAATATGTTATCAATGTTTAGTGTAAAATATGTAACGAAATTCCTAACCGCCTGATGCATAAATTCACTTGATGTTTACTTAAGTAACGATTTCATATGTATTTGTATTGATTGTATCATTCATTGAATTCAAGCTAATAGCTCATAGCTAGTAATTCTATAATGGGTAATATGTCATTAAACATAATTAATTATTAATAACAAAACAAATGAAAAAGCGGAATTTGCAGGAGATTTTACTAGTTTTGATAAACTAGGTATTCGACGATCCCGAAACCTCGTATTGGAAGACGGATTTGAGGCCCCAAATAGGGACACACCCGGAGAACCAGGACGTCTAGCAGTCTTATTCTCTATGATCTTGTGGTTTCCCGCTTTTTCTAATTACAACGTCTGCTACTTCTAGAAAATCATCTGATATGGCATAAAGGAAACGTTAATCATCTATCACTTTATTTTGTTTTATAATTTCTGATTAAAAATGATAATACTATTGTATATCTATATAACTTTAATTTGAAAAATGAAAATAACGAAAATTATGATATATTTCACAAATTTACCACCCAAACTTATAAATCGTAAACAAGAAAAATTGAAACCTTTACAAAAACTCTGATCTGACACAAACCAACGCAAATATTAAGTTGAAACATCCGCCTTCGTTCGGCAACCCTTGAACTTAGATTAAACGACCGGCTGAACTGCGGTTTTGATCTACCGTGCAAACCTAAACGTGGTTAGTACAACTCGTTTTTTGTTCTTAGTCATAGTTTAGCATCGAACTACAGTTGAACTCGCTTGGTACAACCGCCCCTAAGAAAAACCGGTGTCGCTGAGTCCAGTGACCACCCACGCCCGAATGTCCCGAATTTCTTTGCGGCCTTGGTTGCAAGCAGGAGAACCACTCGTATACCTATGCTCCAATGGACAAGTTACAGCGCATACAATGTTTCCAACTGCTATTTCCTATATGTTTTCGGCCAATCAACGAGAATTTCTTAACGAAAATGGTTCATCTAAATACTTTTCATGCAAAATTTTAATGTATACGATACAGTCTGCCTTCTACGGATACCGTTAGTTTCTGAAGTGGAATATAATAAAAGAATTTTCTATAAATATGTGATTCTTCTGGTTTCCGTTCTTGAACGAGCGGGTAGTATCTCTATTTTACTGTTATCATGCTAAATTTACTTCAAGTCTTTACCTCTAGTTAAGTTTTATTGCTTTAAATTTGCAAAATACATACATATATACGCCAAAAACTTACTTTTTTGGAATCGCAGTATAGAAAATGGATTTCTGAGAATACAATAACCTACTTTTTTGATAGACCCTTTATCGGAATTATAGACATTTGGCTATTTTTTAACGTTTACATTCAAAACTTTCTTTCAAGCGGTTGAATTTACACAGAATAACTTATTTTTGCACAAAAGTTTGGTTGTTATGGTAATATCTTTAGAAGTATGGCCATGAAAAATACGCGAGAGCTTACGGGATGATTTTTCCTAATGTTCCTTGGTACGGAAGTTGTTTCCAAATACCCTCTAGTAAAATGGAAGAATAAGTTTATCCGAAGAAAAACACTACGTCAATGCGTTTTAGGGCACTTACTTCAGACTTTAAATAATTCGTACATTTTAGGCAACAAATAAATTACAAATCATAATTTATTTAGTACGAATTATTACCGTAACTAGGATTGGGTTAAAGTTTTTACGTTAACCGCTTTGCTAACATTATGTAACATATTAAGGCCGTCCTAAATTACTATGACGTGTCCCCACACATCATAGTAATTTAGGATTGATTTGGTTGATTTGTTTGCGTATGAATACGAAACATATGTAATGAAAACATTGTTGCTATTTGTTCACCAACGGAAACGTATATGACTTGTAAAAGACTTGCACTAGATAGAATTTTGGTTAGAATGTACGAAGCTCCATCCAAAATTCGATTATTTACGCAGGTACAATGTACAATACGTTAATTTAATACTATTTGACAACTTTCTCTTAGCGGAACGCCCAAGCTACGTTACGTTCTAGCTCAGTTGACAGAATCTACAAGTATCTAAATTCTGGCTTACGATTTTTGAAAATGTTGCTGCTCTCCGCATCAATTAAAGTAGCTAGTCACTTAAAAAGTAAATAAGTAAATACAACATTATTGATAAATTCCACAGGTTTACATAATACTCAATTTACTTATTAATAATATGAACTGAAGCAAGTGTAACAAGAAACAATTATAGATATCGTAAATATGCACGCCGTATTAAATTAGCGTTGTTGATTTAATACCGCAGCGTCTTTGTTGTAGTAAATAATATACAATTTACCCAAAACAACGAAAAGTGTACTAAAATATAATTTCATGCATATTTTTCCTCCCCTCCACTTTTGTATTTGTTCTGATTTTTGTTGTTCTTTCGATTCATTTTTAAGCCTACTTTTTCCAACGCCGGGAATTCTTGTAACCGTATTTGAAGATCCTCAAAGTTATCCGTTACAGCATTATGTAATCTGTATATTATCTGAGTATGTTCAGTCATTTCCGACTTACATTTAACCCTTTCCACTACAATTCTATCTAAAGCTTTCTACTGATATCTTCAAGCACTAGTGCAGCGGTTCTCAAACTTTCCTATTTCGCCCTCCCCCCCCCCCGTTTTACCTTGAATAATTCTGCGCTCCCTTCATAATATAAGATAGATGAGAATAATCCAATACGCAGGAACTTATTTAACTCGATTTGGCAATATCGGCTACGCTGCCAATGTGGTGCAATCGCGCCACATTGTCACCTGTTCTACTGTTACCCGAATGTTCGCGGCAGATACCAAGACGTCTCGCAGTTTCTGGATTGAAAATACGCGATTATAAAAGCAGCGGCAGTACGTCAGTTGTTAGTTGTGTCGTTGTGATACTTAATAGAATTTGTTAGTTGGAGTTCGCACGCTGAAAAAAATTATTATATACATACACGTTCAGTAAATATTGATAGATTTTTAATTGGAGGCAAACGTAAACTTAAAGACGAAGAAGCTTCTACTTCATCGGAAACGCCCAGTACCAGTACTAATCCTGTTATAAAATAAAAATACGAAAATATGACAAAACATACTTAAACTTCGGTTTTACAAGCATTGAAATAAGTGGTGAAGAGAAACCTCAATGTGTTACTTGCCTCTACATTTTGGCCATAAAACCCAATAAATTGAAGAGGCATTTAGAAACCCTGCACAGAGAATATGTGGAAAAGCGTCGTGAATTTTTTGCAGCGAGACTTAGATCTTTCAGGAAACAAGACAAAATTTCCACAAATCTGTTACAGTAAATGGCAAAGCTTTATTGGCATCATACAAAGTGGCTTATAAAATAGCCAAATGCAAGAAGCCACATACGATTGTAGAGCAACTAATTTTACCAGCTGCCATAGGCATGGTAGAAACAACGTTTAGTGAAAGCTACGCTAAACAACTTAAGAATATTCCTCTGACAAACGATACAATTTGCCGACGAATTAACGATATATCTGTGTATATTCAACAACAGCTTGAATATGAGTTAGTTGGAAAATTATTTGCCACACAACTTGATAAACAACAGACAGTAAAGATTCTCATTCAATTTGCTATATCAGTTTCTGTCAGGGAACTGCAATAGTTGAAGACTTGCTATTTTGCAAGCCTATACAAGGAAGAGGAAATCTCCAGGAATAGTCTGGACACACTCCATGATTCATCGGGAAGCTTTAGCATCAAAATCACTAAGTCCTGGGCTAAATATTGTATTGATAGTTATTACTAATGTAGTTAATTATATAAAATTATATAAAGACCTCTAAAACCAAGGATTTTCGCTGCTCTTTATGAAGATAAGGGAGCTGAACTTATATCATTGTTGTTTTATTCTTCATCCAGATGGTTGTCACGCGGTAAGGTGTTCCAGCGCATCTACGAACTGAGACATGAACTAACGATATTCTTGAGTGAGGAGGGTCATAAGCATGCGGAAGAATTCTACAATTTATTTCTAATGAAGTTCTGCTACTTAGTAGACATATTCGAAAAACTTCATTCACCTAATCTTCAACTTCAGGGAAATAATATAAATATATTTGTTTAAGTGAAAGGGTCAACGATTTTTGTAAGAGAATGCAATTATGGAATACCAAGTTAAAAGACAATTTCTTTGAGATGATTCCCACAATGTGTCAATTTAATAGTTTTGGGGATATAACATCTACCTGTTTTACGATTCTTCTACAAGAACAGCATTCATAACATCATGTAGAATCTGATACTGAAGGTTATTTTTACATATATATTCTGTAGCAGTTGACTGTTTGTATAGTCAATTTTGTAGGTTGAGCCTTTTGTACTGTTCATATATCTACAATATCAAGGACTCCTCATAATTTCTCAATGCAACGTATAATGGAAGGTTGCGCCATCTGTTTTTTACAATTAATCTTTTTACTGTATGCAGGTGACCGTAAGTGCCAAAATTGAATTTAAATCCTGTTTGGTCTTTGGGCTGAAAACCTTCTAGTTTATTTATAAGTTTTCTAGTTATGATTCTGGTTGTTGGTCGATAATTATCAAGTCTTGGGTTCCCCTTTATTATTTAAACAGCAGTACTACTATCGCGGCTTCTCAATCCTTAGGGATTCTTCTTTCCTGGATACTGATATTCATAATGGTACTTGTATTGATTGATTATCTCCTTCTTTTAACAAGATTAGTTATCCTTCTCCGGAGTCTTGTTGATTTTCTGATCTCTTAATGCATTTGTTATTTCGTATTCCTTTATTATTGGTCCGAACTCTGAACTCGGAATCATTCGCATTACTAGTGGTTATTATACCCACAAAAATTACATTCCCGCCCCTTTTAGAAACATTTTCTTATTAATCCATCAAAAAATAGTGTGCTATTTCATGACTTTAGCATATCTGTCTGTGATTCAGTAGAGAAATCCGAAACCTACATTGTGGCTGTTAGGACTGTACACGGCTGTTGACAGCAGTTACCTATCATCCTATCAATAGATTTCTAATTTCAACGTTATTAAATAAATATTTAAAATACTGCTTTATACCAAATTTTTAAACAAATTTCTGTAAGCTAATATTACAAGGTGAAAGCAAAAAAAACTGTTTCGGTTGCAATATTGTAATGTTTTATTGTTATCTAATATGTTTTTGTTATTATGTACATAAATATCTTTTAACGTGTTTACATTATAATAAAATATTTTCAGGGTGAATGATTTTTTTATTTGCCACGGTAATGTGTGCAGAAGTTTTAAGTTTTTACTTTTGAGTCGGTTAATTTTACATTTGCCCACTTGATATACAGTGTGCTAGAAAAAGTTGCAGTAGTAGACTCTCCTTATTTTTAAATATATAAATTAATTTATTAGCAAAAGTTATTTAGAATCAAAAGTTATGCCCATTTACAAATTACCAAAGTCTACTTTGATGTATTTGCAATAATTTTTGGAAAAAATATCAAAAACAGAAACAAAATTAATATAAGGAAAGAAATAAATAACGAACAAATGTGCATAACCATTACCATGTTCGTTAACATTCTTGCTTTTCTTGAAATTTGTCCCTAAAACAACTTGTACACGAATGGGTTAACTCATTTTGCTCTACATTTTAATTCGAAATCACCAAAAGTTAATTAGGGAATATGATTCTTCAATGCAAAAATATTGTGTGATATTCATGGAATCACTGTGAAAACTTTGAGTTTTTATTATTTACCTAGTTTCATCTATACCATACTATTAATATTATACAAAGTCTATAGATTAACCAAACACAATAATTAACTTAAAAAACTGACTGCACTTAAATATTACTTTTTGATACACATTGGTCACAATTGTCAACTTGCACGTGAATAAATAACAGTCTCTCTCGTGTATATTAATGTAATTTTAACTTAGAAGATAAAACTTATTTACTTGTCCTGTTAGACAGGCATTTAACGTTTTCAGATAATGTTATAATAGCGCCATTGTTGTTTTCACAGGAAGCTCTTCTGAAAAGGTTGGGGCCTAATGCTTATCCATTCAGTATGGAAATTACACCCTTGGCACCCCCAAGTGTGCAGTTAGTACCTGCAAAGGAATACAGTGGCGCTCCTATCGGCACTAGTTATGACGTGAGGGCATATATAGGTAAGCTCATTTTGACTATGTTACATGTAAAATACAGTACCTCATCTAAACAGGGTATTATTATTTCTCCTTAGCAAGTGTAAGTTAGCAATGGTTACATTTAATAACGGCGGAAGAAAACCTATAGTTAAATTTAAAAGTGAGATTGTTCTAAATTTATATCTGATTCATTACATGCTTTAAATATTTCAGAAGAATATGTAATTAATTTTAAGCTGTTTGTTTTAAAGAACCTTGAAAGTAAGCACACGCGCACATATAATCAAAACGGTAACCAGATTTAGCACATAATAAAACCGCTCGATTATTATCCTAAAAGTTTCATTAAAGTACCGCTGTAATCTGCCGGTAATAACCTTTACTTATTAAAAACGATCAGAAAACTCATTTTTAATTGTATATTGAAATAGCAAATCATTTTCTACAAGGTTAATAAAAGTTGGAGAACCTTGTAGAGAATTCTGTGCGAACTCTAAACCATACAAGATCAATAAGTTTAAATACGCGATCAATATGGCAATTCCTTATACTTTCGACAATTTTTGGATTTTCCATTGCTTGTGCACGATTTTTATTTTATAATTGAAATGTCTAAAACAGGAACGATGTAATGGTGTCGTAGTGGTTAGATGAATTTTATGTGGTTGTAAATAGCAAGCGGAAATTGTACTTACTGTGTTATATTTATAACAGAAAATTTGAACATTTTTTTTCTTAAATAAATTGTCTGACATTCTAGGTCTTATTGTTAGTATTTTCTTGGTTGACTTGCTAACAAGTTCAGAACTGTCAACGTCCAAAGTCTTGAAGGAGTTCAAGTGTTTTGAGTCAATTGTGACAACAAAGCACGTTTTCAGGAACGGTGAACAATATACCGGTTGTTAGACAGTTTGTCTTTGTGAATTTGATACCTACACTATTATACGCTAGACTGCTAGAGTTTAGTACATACAATGAGCATTCATTCAAAACCGAAAATGTTTAGATAAAGCAGTCATGAGGAAAACATAAAATATTTATTACGGTCAGTACCTTTTCATTTAAGTCCTCCAATTAAAAGCAATTGGAGGCTAACAAGTGAGTTTGCTGATGGGGTAATTCAGGCTTTTAATAATTTATTACTGTTATTTTATTAATTTCTATTTGTTTGAACAGTTGATAAACATTTACCTTTTCTTGAAAAATGTTATTATTTAATACAATAGCGGCTAATTTTTAAACATTTTATTAGCACAAAAGACATAAGAAAAAATAACTAACCTGTATTTGATGGAGATGACGTCGAGGAAACGTGAGTATCACTCGTATCAGGTAATACTACTACAGCAGCGGAAGAGGTGATAGACAAAAGAAGAAGAAATTTAAACAGAATAAATAAAAAACCAGTGTTTTGCGAATGAAGTAAAAGAACTGGCTGCCCAAAAAAGAAAAACGTACTTAAAACATAGAAGCAATAAGACAAATACAGAACGGGAGGAATACACGCAAGTAAAAAATACAGTAAATGCCAGGATAGATACAATAAAGCGAGACTACTGGGAAAAAGTCTAAAGATCCACGGTCCAAGATCTCTACTGAGGGCAACAAAAAATATGGAAAATACTAAACAGAAGAAAAGCACCAATTAACAAATACATTAGTGCTAAGATTGACCCAAAGGAGTGGGAAAAACATTTCAAATCCCCGTGTGCGTGCGCATCCCATGCTGCCGAGCTCAACGACCCAGAGGAAGAGCTAGAAGCAACATTTGAAATTAATTTAGAAAAAAAAAGACTGTTCCTAAGTTAAAGAATAGTAAAGCGCCTGGCATCGATGAAATAACAAACGTATTCATCAAGTACAGAGGTAAATCAGTACCGGAGCAGCTGACATCCTTGTACAGGAAGATATATGACACTGGAATAATAGCACTACAGTGGAAATCAAGCACCATAGTTCCCACCTTCAAGAAGGGTAATAAAATAGAACCCAAAAACTATAGAGGCATAGTGTTACTTAGTGCTATCCTAAACCTTCTAACGAAAATTCTAACACAAGAAATACACAATCATGAAAATATACGAAATATACGAAGAGCAACGGGGATTTAGGAAAAATAGATCCACAATCGACGCAATATTTAAACTCCGCCAGATAATCGAAAAATTCTTCGAATTTAATAAACCGGCATTTTTATGCTTCATCGACCTCACCCAGGCTTTCGATAGGGTAAAATTGAAAGATATCGTGAACATCCTCAACTGGGAACAAGTAGACCCCAAGATAATAAAATTAGTAAAAGAAATTAATACAAACAACACAACGTGAGTCAAAGTGGAAAATGGGCTCAGCAAAGAAATACCAGTAGCTTCTGGTATCCAGAACAGCCTCAGCCCTGCTCTATTCAATACCATCATGGATCATAGAATAATTGAGGACGTTAAAACAACAAATGAAGGCTCGGACTAGGCAACAATTCAATAAAGATCCTTTGTTATGCAGATGACGCCGTTCTTGTATATGGGAACGAAGACAACCTACAACGCTTACTGTATAAATTCAATCGAGCAGATAATAGATCTAATATGCAGGTATCCATACCAAAAACGAAATCTATGGTAATATCGAGAGAACCGGTGAGATGCAAATTGGTGGTCGACGACCAAATAATCGAATAAGTGTCTTCATTTAACTATCTTGGCGTGACTACATCCAGCAATAAGAACGCGCATAATCAAAAAAAGTACGAGCGCAAGCCAATAGAGCAACATTAATATCAAGCTACCTGCGCGATATTATACGGAAGAACAAATTCATGTCTACCGAAAACAAAGTTCGCCTTTACAAAACAGCCGTACGTCGGACACTAACTTACGCAACTGAAACGCCGAAACCTTAAGGACCAAACAAATATTAGGATCATCAGAAATGAGAACACCAAGGTAGATAACAGGTGTCACGCTAAATGACTGAATCAGAAGCGAAGAATTAAGACGAAATGCAAGGTACAAGACGTAGTGTGCTGGACTAGAGCAAGGCTGAAACGCACACGTGGAAAGAATGAACCAAAGCCGGTTAGCGAAAATGGACTCATGGAAGATCATAAGAAGATCACAGGCAATAATGTCAAATATTACAGGGCTAAAGCCCTAAACCAAGAAGAAGAAAAAGAAAAGATATAATACGTAGTACATTTACACAGAAGCTAGTAACACCATATAAAGAAAAGAAATAACTCGTTGGCACAATTCTATTTGGAAATGACCTTCTCGGTTATGTGGATAAAGTATGAACTACCCAAAACAATAAAATCTTTTAAAAATTACTTTTAAAATAAATCTGATACCTAAAGTATGCAACATGATATAATGTTGGGCAAAAGTACAGAACAATGCAAATATTTTTAATACTACAATAGCGATTTTGCTTAAAGTTTTAACATGAAAGTTCCGATATATGGCGGATACAATGAAATTATTGGTGGTTTCACAAGACTTCCGGTTTAGCCGGAAAAGATTTCAAATTATTAATGTTAAGTAGAATATCCTGTATTTTCTTGATATATATACATATATAGGTATATATGTTTTTGCAAGTTGAGCGATATAGGCTTGATGCCTTTATTTTTAATACTTTTAGAGATATTTAACAAAGCACTCAACAATAATGCTTCGTAATCTGTTTTATAACATACCAACACAAGACAACCAAACAATGCAAAACAAACAGATAAAAAGTACCAAAAAAATCACTTGAATACATGCTCACGATTTACTTCTTGACAATAACCAAGTCTATGTACAAATCCTTCAGTTACATCAAGATGCTCTACAGGAATTCTTTTTATTTCACCAACAATTCTTTCAAATTATTTGGCCGTTCGGGAAAAACTCTAGATTTTAAATGTCACTAGTGGAAAAGAGTTAATGGATTAGGTCGGGAGAACGAGCCGGCAATTCAGTGAACCCCCGCCCCCTAACCACATATTTGCAAACATTTGGTTTAAAAAATACTGAACATTTATAAAATAATGGATTCGTTCTGGTGAAGCCAAATATTATCAGGTAATTCCGCTTCTTCTTCAAGATCCGAAATAATTTGATTTTCTAAAAATACCGGTCCAAACATTTAATTTTTTTGGGTGCTGGGTGTGCTTTTTGAATCCAACGATGATTATTTGTCGACCAATATCGACAGTTATGACGAGTGACCGTACCGTTTAAACGAAAGGTTGCCTCATCTAAGGACACCACATTTATCATTTTTACAAATTTCTATCGCTGTTTCAATTCTTATTTTCAATCATAATCATAGTCTAATAATTCATTGCACTAAATGAAGTTTATAGGGATATTTTTCTTCCTACTGAAAGAGACTTAGACCATTCATCAACGCAATGGTTGAAGTAGAAACTTGTGGTATTTCTTCCAACGTAATAGCAATACCTTGCACTACATTTTCACTGGTTTCAGTCTTTGTTGGTCCAGGTTTAGGTAAATTTCGTACAATTCCATTCAAATCATACCTTCTCAAGATTTTACTAACCACTGTGTGCGAAATTGCAAATGCAAATTTCTTGCTAAGTTCTACGACGCGAACCAAATCCAACTGTCATTAAAATTTGAAATTGATATGTTCGTGATGTTAAATTCAACAGTTTTAATTAATTTGAGTAATTGATTGATTACTACCAAACCTATAGAACGTCAACACAACACGAACAAAGTAAAATTTGACAACTTTGCAAAACTGTTTACTTTTCTTACATTCTGTTGTTTTATAAGCTGTTAGATAACAATTACGAAACGGCATTGTTGAATGTCTCTAGAATTAGTAAAAATGAAAGCATCGAACCTGATATCAATTTACTTGCCGAAAATATCGATAATTCGAAAATATAGAGAGAAAAATAAACTATTTAAAATAAATAAGTTGATATCATCTCTCGCTAAACCGGTAGTCCTTTTAAACCGCTAATACCACCGGTACCTTCACTGTAGTCGCCCTATCTCGGAATCGTCATGTAGAAAATGTCGTAATCGCGATTGTCGGGTTAGAGATATTTGTATTGATCCGTACTTTTGCCCAAGCTCGGATACAACGTGTCTAGTTTTTAACGAACTCGTCATTTTTATATTGAAATAACTACGTGACTTGTCGGCATACGAGTAATTATAAGTTCAGAAATCGATGTCACTAATAAAATCATCTAAAAATGAATTAAAAGTCATTTTTACAAAAATACTGCATGTCTGAATGTTTAATGTCTTACAATTACCTTCACCGCCGGCGAAAACTAACAAAAAAGTTCACTAGAACTAACGCAGCAATGTTTATTAAGAAAACTGAATAACATCAGTTAGTTTTCACGAAGTAAATGATAAAGTTTCTAGCAGGAGGGATACAGAAAATATCTTTAGAAGTCATTGTTGGTTTTATTACATTTTCTAAGTTTTGCATATGAAATTTCCTTACCATGTAGCTTCAAGGTACTGCTGTATGCTATAGATTTTTTTTTCGTGCTTGCGTAAAAACGACGTAGCTAAATTGTTATTCCTTTATTAATACTCGCCTTTTATTTTCTATTTCTACCTGTTAAATTTTTAATATCCAACTATCACTCATTTAAAAAAGAAACATATTTAAATTTCATGGATTGTACATTAACATTACTCTAATGTTCAATGGATAAGAAGGTGAGACATTTATATGTGATTATTGGTTTTCATACATAAAAACTGCGTGTTTCACATGTAGTCCCATATTATTTACTCATCTGCGATCATTTCAAGGTAAATATAGTAGTCGATATTGCTGGAGATGCCGTAACAGTATCAGAAAATGCTTACTACCTCGTAGTATGTTATTTTATTTTTATTACATGAAATTATACAGGGTGATTTTTTTCCGATGTTTAGTATGGGGATCTCGGAAACTAGCGGAGATAGAGAGACGATTAAATGGGGAAAGAATTGCAGTTTTACGAGCTCAATTTAATGAGCTATTTGTTTTTTGGAAAAGATGCATGGCTAACTAGATATCTCGCAAAAATAATTTTTTTGTTATTTCGTTTGGTGCCTATGGCTCTGTTATTAATGACTTTAGAAAAAATGTATAAAGGAAAAAGTTGTACGTAATTATGTGCGTAATAATATAGTCTAACCGAATTTTTTATTTAAGCTATAATATTTGAGTTGACACAAACTTATGTTTTTTCTAATGGAAACCATAGTCAGCCATGACTTTATAAAAAAGGCTCTTTTTCAACCATTCTAATGATATACCACTTGACATAGTTATTTTTATAAATAAATAAATTATGGCCATTTGTTTTCTTTTCATTTTCGTACTGTTCAAGTAGTACGCTATGGAAACAATTGATAGATGCACATCGTGTTTAATAATAAAATTCAAATTAATTATTAAAATTTTTCTTTTAATTTTAAAATTATAAACGTAATTATTTTGGTGTGAATTGTTTGTTTCCGTAGGAGTTACAATTTTAAATAAAAATAATTTCTGAGAAACTAATAAACAGAGAATGACAAACGATACATTAAGAAACAATAAAGGAAATTAGGATATAAATAAAGTAGTACCAAACCAACGTAATTAAAGTAAGTAAAGTATTTAAGACTAAAGATGTTCAAAAAGTCCACCATTATGATTAATGCACAAGTTACACCTTTTGTGCACATTTCAGGGGATGGTATCAGGTAAGTCCTACCTTAAACAATTGATTTCTCACAGCTTGGCCGGAGACTCGATTTCTTGTAGCATTTTAGAGCACTTGCTGTAGATGTCGAACAGTTGAAAAGGGGTGCATTATTGCATTAATTACCAGAAGTTGATCCTCAGAAGGTGTTGGGATACGACAAGATCCTATTCCTTCTTGCTGTCGTATCTGTTTCTCTAAGGCGGGAAAAGGCACGTGAAATTACGCTCTGCGTAGTTCCTAACATATCAGCAATGTCGACCTGGCGATCTCCTCTTTGGTGCATAGCAACGGCTAAATTTCGTTGTTCTATTGTTAAATGGTTTCACTGTATTGTTGTTTATTATTAAGAACAAAAATGTAACACACGAATAAAAAACCATAAACGAAAAAGATCTTAAGAAGATAGGAAATATTATTCAATCAAACACACAAACACGACTTGACACTAATACGGTTAAACAATTGCAACTGGATTCGATGGTTCTTTTGTCACCAAATACAAACATATATGTAGATATGCTTTATATTAAAATATTCCTATTAATTGTTGAGTAGTTTATTTGAAATTCGACTGTAATTCTTTAAAATAGAAACTGCGTGGTGCCACAGAGACAATAATTAATTTTATGAGCTGCAAGGGAGTAATTTTGGAAACGACATAGTACCTGTTGAATGGTTTGGTTATACATGGATGCGATCTAGGTTACCGTTTTTCATGCACCTGTTTGCAGTGCAGCATTTATCGGCTTATCATACACCCTACGTGTGAATGTTGACTGTTGGGGATGGTTCCAAATCTAGTAGTGGTTTTCAACGTGTCACACATGGCAAGAGCACTGCACTTTACTTGTTATCTGACAGAATACCCATAATTTTTTTCGCCAGATAAATTTCACCGACCTCAGCTGGGTTACAAACCCCGTCCCTTGGCAAGTGCCCTAATCACTAGACTGCCAACCTTGTAACTCTTTAAGATAATTTCACATTATTAGAATATTAGAACGCACTACAATCCTGGAACAATATGATGTAATAAAGTGTAAATGCGAATACATTGAAAGTAAACATTTTACGATGAAAATATATTAATTAGAGTATTATATAGATTTTTTTAAAATTGGATCAGTTGCTTTTATATATGTATACCCTTAAAACAGTTAATTAATAAAGTCGGTGTTAAAATCCTGCTTCAATATCTGCCACGTGGGCAAAATGTTGAATAACCTTTTAATTACGATTTTTTGATTTGAATGAGTGTACACTTAAAATGTAACTAAATCAAAACGCTCTTATACTCTAATCAGAATACACATTTATTTAAATTCAAACTGGGTGACGTCTTGCAAGCAGTATGTTCTGTAAAATATATTAATATTAAAACTCTTTGATCCAGTTTTGCAAAACGCATATGAAGGGAAACGTCAAAATATATTCTATTTAAATTAGACTAGATTACGATAGTGGTTTTACCTCATACCAAGTTGGTCCCGCCAGGTATATAACTTTATTACTGACAAATAAAATTTTTAAATTACAATATGTTTTGTGTTTATTGCTAAATATTATTTGTCTCAATATGCCTTTATTTGACTTATGAACTTAACATTGTGATACAAAATAAATTGTGCAGGTGTGCAATACACGTCTAAACTCTACGACTGCTGCACGTGAACTGAAGCTTAAAAATTAAAGGGGGTAGGTAACCAACCATCAGGAAGGTCAACTCGTGTACATCCCGGCCCCGTTGAAAGGATTAAGCCTTTCGAAACTTAAATATCTCAACTATATCTGCATTGCTAAATAAAATATTACAGTTGAACTAAGTCTGTTATACATCTTATAGTCTAATCAGGTTGTATCCTGTTCACCTTCACTTGGTAAGACACACACCTTTTTGACAGGCCTTTTGTATGTACCCAAAGGAGTACGCACTAACACTACGCGCACAACGTTGTCTGATCCAGGGTAGATCTTGATAATACGTCCCATTGGCCATCGTAGGGGGGGTGTATTGTCTTCCTTGAGCACGACGAGAGCACCTAGCTCAATGTTGGCAGATGATGTCTTCCACTTCGTTCTTTGCTGCAGCTGATGCAGGTACTCGCGGTGCCACCGATTCCAAAAATGTTGTTTCATGCTTTGAATGTGCTGCCAACGACTTAGTTTGCTAGCAGGTAAATGGGTATAAACATTGTCTACTGGGTCTAATAGTGTATCTCCAATCAGGAAATGAGATGGAGTTAAAGGAGTATAATCTGTAGGACTAGAAGAAAGAGGTGTCAAAGGTCTAGAATTCAATACTGCTTCAATTTCAGTGAGTAATGTTTGACATTCTTCATAAGTAAGAATGATAGTTTGGGTTACCTTATAAAAATGTCGTTTTGTGGATTTAACCGCTGCTTCCCACAGACCTCCCATGTGTGGTGCTCTGGGTGGAATGAAGTTCCACTTTATGTTTCTTGTTGTTAGTTCTTGTTTAATTTTGCTGTCGTTATGTTGTAGGAATTCGTAAATTTCTTTGAGTTGACGATTTGCTCCTGTGAAGTTTGTAGCATTGTCTGTGTAAATCTCCTTGCATAAGCCTCTTCTGGCTACAAACCTTCGCAATGCTGCAAGAAAGGCTTCGGTTGTTAGATCGCTGACAAGTTCGATGTGGACAGCCTTTGTACTGAAGCACACGAAAATTGCAATATAACCCTTTGTTATCTGACCTCTACCTCTTCGTTTGTGCTCTCGAATCTGTATAGGTCCTGCATAATCTATGCCGCAGATTGTAAATGGTCGTTGGACGCTGCAAACTCTGGATGCAGGTAAATTTCCCATGATATGTTCCTTACTCTTGGGTTTGAAACGAAAACACTTATAGCATGTGCGAATGTTCCGTTTTGCACTTTGTCTTCCAGCTATTGGCCAGAATTTGGTACGCACAATAGCTAGCAATTGTTCCGGTCCACAATGATGGGCTCTTTCATGTTCATGCTTGAAAATCAGGTTTGTAACGGGATGTTTATCAGGTAAGATTAATGGATGTTTCTGGTCTGTTGTAATTTCTGAATTGTGAATTCTTCCGCCGACCCTTATTAAATATTTGTTATCTAGATAAGGCCTTAATGCTAATAGTTTGCTTTCGTTGTTCACTTCTTGATTGCTCTTTAAATCTTGTATCTCTTTGTAAAATGCTGTTTCCTGAATTAACCGAATAATTGTTTCCGTCGCACAACTCAATTCTTCAATTGTTAATTGACCGGTTTTCCTAGACTTCTTGTTTTTTAGGTTATGTATGAATCTTTTGCAATAACTTATTACGCGTTGTAATCTCAACCATGATGAATATTTTGTTAATACATCAGGTTCACACCTTTGTACAATTAAGGTTATGTTTGCCTTTACTTCCAAGGTTGTCTCTTCATAGCAGCCATATTGCTGAGGCCACTTCTTGAATTTAAGCCAATCTGGGCCATTCCACCACCGTTTGTTTGATAATAACTGCTCTGCTGTTTCTCCTCTGGAAAGGGTATCTGCTGGATTCTCTGCCGATCTTACATGATTCCATTTGCAATTTGATGTAAGAGTCTGTATTTCTGACGTTCGATTTGCTACGAAAGTTTTTAAGACATGCGGATCCATATGAATCCAAGACAAAACTATGGTTGAATCCGTCCATAAATATATGTTTTGAATTTTAAATGTTAATGCCTTTTTTACCACTGATACTAACTTAGCTAGTAAAGTTGCGCTACACAATTCCAGTTTTGGTATGGAAATCGTTTTTAATGGCGCGACTCGCGATTTGGAACAAAGTAAATTAGAATTTATGTTTCCTTCTTTATCAAGACTTGTAACGTATATACAAGCTCCATAAGCTCTCTCTGAAGCATCACAGTATCCGTGAATATCTACATACTGGTGTTTATTAAATTTACTAACATCTCTTGGGATTTCTAGCTTGTTTAAATCATTTAGCGAATTGCGGTAACCTAACCATTCCGTGTGTAAATCTTGTGGTACACTTTCGTCCCACTGCAATTGTAATTTCCATAGAGTTTGCATGATGCATTTTGCCTTTATGAGAACTGGTCCGATTAACCCCAATGGATCAAAGATTTGAACAATTTGTGAAAGTATGGTTCGTTTAGTAACTCTGTCTTGCTCTACCTTTTTCACCTTATAATGTATGCAATCTGTTTGGGAGTTCCAAAATAACCCTAAAATCTTCATTGGCTCATCTTTGTTTAATATTAACAAAGATTGTGTATTTTCATTTGTATCAACTAAGTGATTTAAAATGTCTTCATCATTTGCTCGCCATTTCCTTAGTTCAAATTTTCCCTTTTGCAGTAATTGATTTAGTTGTTGCTGTAATTCTATTGCTTCGTTTTTTGTGTCGGTACCTGATAAAACGTCGTCCATATAGAAGTCCCTTGTTAATGCTTCCCTTGCTAATGGGAACAGATCTCCGTCATCTAACGCTAACTGTTGTAGGCATCTGGTTGCTAAATATGGTGCCGCCGAAGTACCATAGGTAACTGTATTTAAAGTAAATACTTGTAATTCCTCAGTAGGTTCGTCTCTCCAAATAATTCTTTGTAAATCTCGATCTTCTTCCTTTACTAAAATTTGTCTATACATCATGGTAATGTCTGCTGTGATAACATAGTGATGATTTCTAAATCTTAAAATAATGCTGAAGAGATCATCTTGAATCACTGGTCCTACTAGCAGGTCATCATTTAATGATTTTCCAGAACTCGATTTATGAGAGCCATCGAAAACTACTCGTGTCTTGGTCGTTAAGTTTTCTTGTTTTATTACTGGGTGATGCGGTAAATAGAATACCTCCTCTTTCTCATTCTTGATGTTCATTTCTATTTTTGTCATGTGATTCAACTCTTGGTATTGCTTCATAAAATCTGTGTAGTTCTGTTTTAGCTCTGGGTTTTTTTGTAACCTTGTTTCTAAATAGTTAAACCGGGTTAGAGAAGTTGCATATGAATCTCCCAATTGAGAGTTCCCTTTTCTTGGTAGACTAACTATAAATCTTCCTTCTTCATTTCTGCTAAAGGTTTGCTTAAAATGCTCTTCACATTTCTGTTCTTCTTCTGTCCAGTGTCTGGTTGGAATGATTTCTTCGATTTTCCAAAATCTTTCTAGCTGCGATTCTAGACTACTATTGATTGATAAACATGCTACTTGTTTAGCTGCATATGTTGATGAGTAGGCTCCTGTCACCAACCATCCAAATACAGTTTTTTGTAGTATTGGTTTGTCTTTTGCTATAACAATTTGACCATTTGACAGAACTCGCCAAAATACCTCAGAACCTATCAATAAATCAATCGTTGAAGATAGGTTGAATTGATCATCGGCTAGATTTATATCGTTCGGCAATGTGAATCGCTGTTTAGAAATACTGACC